>PVIR01013080.1:0-43106 GCA_004026965.1 Petromus typicus | reverse complement strand
GGGCTTCAGGGACAATGAAGAAACTGTCTTGAATTCTGGCAAACATGCTCACAGAAATCTTTACATTAAAGAGCACAAAATGTTGGAGTTGGAGGGACTTTTGACTCTTCGGTCTGGTGCTCTCATTGTTTGGATACAGGAAGTGAAGCCTCTTAAAGCAAGGTTACAGAGGACGGTGGCCGCAAGTCAGTTCAGTGGAAGAAAGGAATAAAGGTCAAAAGAGATTTTTATGTTTTTAATTTTTATTTATCACTGTTATTGTTTTACAGGTAATGCTCTTGAATATGTTTACAGGCTGAGGGGGAGGAGGGAGAAAAACAAGGTCAAATGCAAAGGAAGAGAAGGAGACTCTTGTTGAGGGTCCCTGAGGAAGAGCTGACGCAGAGGGAGGGCCGGGCTGTGTCAGAGTACGGGGAGGAGATGCAGGACCAGCTGTCTGGGCAGAAGCAGGCCGCGCTGAGTGACCTAGGGCTGTGAGGAGCACAGTGGGAGCAAGGGCTCCGCCACTGGGGAAGACGCGTGTTGGTTTTTGTCTTGTTTGACCAAGCGGTTCTGATATGAACTTGGGAGCCATGTGGTAAGGATTCAGATCCTGGCTCTGCCTCTCACTATTTGCATGGCCTTGGACAAGTTACTTCATCGGATCCCCAGTTTCCTCCTTTGTTCAGAACAATACCTGCCTGGAAGAAGTTTTTTGGGGTTAGACAAGGTACTCTTGTGAAGGGCTTGGTACTGGGCTGCCATGTGATGACCATGGTAGTGTCTCAGCTCTTGTTAGTGTCTTAAATATGAAGGCTGTTAAGTGGCCCAGTGAATCATTCAATATTGAGAATTAGACCCAGGACCTTCACATTGAGCAGGATCCCCAGACCTTTAAGATTTCAAGACAGAGTCCCTCTAAGTCTCTGTGTTGTCTAGGCTGGCCAGGGTTGCTGCCTGTCGAGAGTGCTGTTGTGTTTTAAGACCTTGCCGAAGCTGCTTTCCAAGCATTTGTCTGATTCCTGTACTGTGCACCGCGGCACAGCGCAGTCAGGGAGTTGTTCCCAGGCTGTGCAGGGCATCTCTGTCTGAACTGGCCTTAGCATCGCTCTGAGGTCCTTCGGTTAAAATTGATTTACATGACCCTGGCACTTGAGCTCTGCCTGCCACCCTGAACTGAATCTTCTTTAATAGCAATGTGGTGGTTTCCTGCTGCTGTTTTTAAACATACGCTGCCAATAAATGCTGCTCTTTTCCCCCAAATCTGAATACTTACTTTAAAATTAAGCATTTTGAAGGGCCAGGGATTTAGCTCAGTGCTTCTCGTGCTTGCCTTGTAAATTCAAGTTCTTGAGTTTGATTCTTGGTACCAAAAAAAATAAATAAAATTTTTGACAAGAACAATGAAGTGTTCTTTTTGTTGAAACCCTGAGGCAAGATATTTCAAGAAAATTTTATATTTCCTATCTTACAAGTTAGAGTTGGGGGGGACCCAAGTTACTCTGGTATACATTTCACATTGGGATTATACAGTATGAATTATAGTGTCACCTTGCACCCCCCCAGCGGTCCTTTGGGCAACCTTTTTTTTGGTGAGAAATACAGCTGGGGCCTTGGGTGGCAGGAAGTGTAGATGGGAGAATTGGGCTTATTCCGATTCACCTGGCAGTAAGGTATGCTGTACAGTGCTTATTTGGGTCTGGCCCCACACTTCCTTTCCACCCGCACCATCCTGCCAAACGAGAAAAATTCTGGAAGTGGGCCGAGTGTAGCTCATTACTTGCCTGATGGAAATGTAGGCTGTGGTTTTTGGCAAGGTATTAGCAAAGCCTGGTCATTGGACTGCTCTGAGATTTAACTCCATTCACGTTCTGGACAGTGGCGTATGAGCACGTGTGAACAGCCCTGTTTCCCCCTAGTTTGCCTGCTCTAGATGTGCCCCTCGACAGCTGGCCCTGCCAGTTCCCTTAGTGCTTGCCACCCGTGCCAGACACTAGCGCCCCTGCCCTTCTCCCTCCCCCGCTGGCTTCCCAGCTTCTAGGGACCCGGAGTACCTGTGACCGGAATGCTCTCTAATGGGCACTTCTGGAGAGCTGGGTTATAAAAGTAAAACGGAGGCTAAGAGAGATGGTCTCTGTTTTGTATATTATTAGTGGGATAAAAGGAACTTGAGCACATCCACTGCACGCCGCTGCTGCTGTGGTTTTGCATCCTGAGTGCCTCCTAAAAGCTCATGTTACAGGTTCAGTTCCCAGAGGAGTGCTGTGGGAGATAGTGGGACTTCTAGAAGGGGAGGGACCCTGGGGCCAGTGGGACCTGCCTGGGGCTGGAGGGACCTGCCTGGGGCCGGTGGGACCTGCTTGGGCGGGTCTTTGGGTCCTTGGGAGTGGGCCCTTGAAGGGCACAGTGGCCCCCACACTGCAGGGGTTCACTTTGCTTCTTGGCTCTGAAGTACTGGGCTCTGTTGTTTCTCACTCCTGCCAGGATATATCGTGTCATAAGAGGCTCAAGCAGCAGGGCTGACCAGCTGTGCACTGAAACCTCTATGAGGCAGAACAAACCTTTCCTCTTTATAATTGATTTATCTCGGGTATCTTGTTATAATAAAGGGAAGCTGACCTACCAGCCACACTACCTAGTATAATGCCTTAGTTATAGTAAAAAGTAAAGGGTGTGTCTTGTAAATGAACAGTTTAGCAGATTATTCAGTGATACCATCCTGCTAACTCATAAACTTTCTTGTTCTTCTGGAGAAAACAAAGGTGTTGAGAGTTGCATTAGGCAGGGTAGGCTGGGATGCAGCTATAGATCGATTCAACAGTGGTAGTGGTTCAAGTCTTGCGGTAACACTCCTCTGAGTTCAGAGACGCAGGTGCCTTCCATCGCGTCCCTCTGTGATCCCTACAGACCACAGCACACAGCTGGCAGAAGCGAGACCAGGAGCGTCTTCAGGACTGTCCTGTGAGTGTGCGCATCACTTAGAAGTCCCTCACTTCGCCGCCGCGCTCCAGAGGAGGCCGGGCAGTGAGTCTGTGTGCCCGTGAGATTGCTAAGTTTTGAACATCTCTCTCTTTTCTCTTTTGAGACAGGGTCTCAGTGTAGTTCAGGCTGGTCTTGCTGGCCTCAGATGTGAAACAGTCTTCCTGCTTCTAACTCCAGTGTTGAAATTCAGGCATATGCCACTGTGCCTGACTGTGTCTGTAGTAGGTGGGAGCACACTTGGGGACTGGTACTCCTTTACAGACCATCCCTTCTTTCAGAACATAGGGATTCCAAGGTTCCTCCAGGGTGTGTCCCGAAAGCCTATGGCAGCAGATACTTTTTGCAGACAGCTGACAGACTGCATGCTGATGTCATAAGACTCGAGCGAGCAGCTTGGTGACACTCCACAGTCCCCATTCTCTACGTGAGTGGACAGAGCTTCCCACTTGTCTCAAACTGGATTGTAAATTGCCCGTGCAGAAAGCTGAGGTGACAGCCAGACTGCGGCCCAAAGCAAAGGGGACAGCGCGTGTGCAGGTGCTCTGCAGGGCTCCAGGGGGCTACATAAAAGAAAGGATGGTTCTTCTGAGGAGCAGGAATCACTTAGACACATAAGGCATTGCAGAACGGGTCTCTGGGGGAAGGCAGGGCGTTAGCAGCAGTTTACGCACAGCTTTGGTTTCTCCTCACATTCTAAAATACTGAACCTTTTCTCTCTACTTCCCTATCCGAAACCTGTCTGAAAGTTTGAGTTTTTCCCGTTAGTCTGGCAGGAGCGCTGAGGGCCAGGAGATATCAGTAGAAGTCCGTGATTTTGCTTTGTGCACAGAGATGTAAGTCGTTTGCTGAGAATTCCCAGTTACTGCCAGAGCTTGAATATGATTCTAAAAAAGAGACAGAAGGATATGCAGAAGCGGGTCCTCCTTTTGCCCTTGCAGAAACAGACTCGCTTCCAAGGTTGTGTTCTCCAACAGCGTGAGATTTAGCCCGCCCCTGCCTCTGCTCCTGCTCTGTGCCTTCCGTTGTGCTAGAACTGCTCTCGCCTTTGCCTGCTCAGCCCTGTCCTCCCTCGGTGATGCCGGTAGCCTGTAAATGAAGGCGATCCTGGTTCCTTTGTCAGCCCTCAGTTTTGCACGTGTTTACCACTCGCTGGATGTAGAGTACATATTTTACTTGTGTTACTAGACAAATGGAGGTTACTGGGAGGTACTGGGGAGGCAGAGGTGAGATCAAATCTAGATCAGAGTCACACCGAGTCACCACGGCTAGGCTTTTCTGTTCTATAAAGACTCTTTACCTCATGTCCTTGTTGGCGCCTGGCTCTGGCTTCCTGTTCCCCCGTGCCCCCCTGGGTCAGCCCTTCACAGTATCACAGCACACGTCGACATTTCAGAAGCCACCTTTGTGGGATGCAGCCCAGGTTAAAAAATAAAACAAGAGCCTCTGAAGAGCCCACCCGCACTTTCTTTAAATAGCAGTTCTGCCTGTGTGGGGTGACATTTCCATCCATAACCCCAATCCTATTTTTAAGAAAGTAACTCGGAAGATGTGTCATCATGGAGCGAGACAGAGGCACGTACTCGGGGAAGGTGCTCAGGTGGGGGACTGGGGAGACTGGAGAACACTGGGTCCTCAGCCAGAGAAAAAGGGCGGCTGTGCTGTTACAGAGCAGGAGCTTGTCAGAGTCTAAGCTGACCCTGACCTACGTGCCTTTCCCTCCTGTCCTCCAGGGGTAGCTCTCCCAGAGCTTTCTCCCAGAGAGGATCAGGATTTCTGCCCGAGTTTTTATTTTCGTTCCCTACTTTACCAACTTTCAGTGCCACTTTCAAGCCCTTTATGGGAGTTGGGCATGATCTGCCTGATTTCACCATGTTTTGGCAGCTGCTTAAAGGTTTTGAGGTTTCTTTGCTACCTATATGTAATGCCAAGGTTAAGAAGGCACAAAGGGAAGTTGGCAGTTACAAAAGAATTTTTGAAATAAAGTGATGCAGCAGATTCTTACACTTCTGGTGTATCTGAATTTTCTTGAAGATCTCAATAAAATTTGTCCCTTTATTGGAACATTTAGATACGTTATTTGAACAAAGGAAATAAGGTCACTTCAAAATGTCCAGTATGTTGTAATCGATGCTGCTTGGCCTGTGGTGTAAGTAATGGAAACACTGGTGACAGTCTGCCTATTGTTTGTTCTTGTGCAACAGGAAATGGCCGAGTAGCAAGGAGCTGAGGGCTTACGTGATACAGAAGGAAGCAGACGTGTGTGCGGTTGTGACTCGTAGCTTTCTGTTTGCAGGCCTGGGCTCACCTGAGCAGCTTCCTGTTCCTAATGGACATGGAACTGTTTGATTTGATTTTGTCCATTGATTTTTTTTTTTTTTTTACATTCACTAGTGGTAATTTTTATTTCACTTATGGCCAGATGTAGTGTTTTGAAAAACTTCATTTTAGATGACTTTCCATATTCTATAAAGCTGTGATCATGGGGCAAATTGGGACTAGCTATAGAAAAGGAACTGTTGCTTATAGAATCCTGTGTTTCCAACAGTGGACAGTAATGCACGGTGGCCATGGAGCCAGGAGTTCGGTTCTGGCTCTGTCAGGACCAGCTGTGTGAAGTCAGGTAATCTCTTACACTGCCATGGAGCCGGCTTCATCTGTAAGGGGAGGGGGGCGATTAGAACTAGAGAATGTCTCACGCCTCTTGCAGCTCAGAGACCCTTATTTTAAGCTCTGTTGGTGAGGTCAAGCATTGAGGAATGCTCACATAAAGGAAAGGTCAGCATCCAAAGTATCCATGTAGACTGTCCTTGGAAATCGCATCCAAGCTTATACACTAACAGTTCAGTCCCTCCCTCCACTTGCAAACAGTAAAACTTGCCATTCAGACTCATCCATTAAATATTTTGAAAAGACATTGAATGCTTTGTTCAATATGTGTATTTAACAGAAGTGAACTGACATTTAAATTAACTAGCTATGTAGAAAATACAGACAAGATTGAGTGGGAAAACATGGATTTCAGTCCTTGTTTCACTTCTGGCTCTAGCTGTATGTCCCTGGGCACATTTTGCCATCTGTAAAACCCAAATTCTTCTCATCTTCTCTAATAAGAGAATATTTTCCTATAGTATTGGCAATACTGTGCAGACTAAAGATAATATATATAAAGCACATCATAATGCAGTATCTGACCTTTAGTAGATCATGATAGTTGTAACTGTTAAACATTAGCTTATTAATTAAAAAAAATCACTGAATATTTTATAGTTCTAGGTAATTTTAATGTGGTATGCAGACATTACCAAAAGAAGTCTTTTCACTATTACAGATTTCAGTTTCATTTTGCTTTTATTAAAGCAGGTCAACCGAGACTTGCCAGAGCAGGACTCCTCTTGTCTGATTCCAGAGCAGAAGCGTGTATGTGAGAACACACGGCAAAAGCGTATTCTTAAAAGCTGCCCTGGTGAACTCATCAGATCCCTTATCTTTAAAACTTTGGTGTTGAGGAGCAAGGTGACTCCTGGTGTCCACTGTGTGGGAAAGGGTGCCCTTCAGCCTGCCTAGTGTCGCCTGCTGTGCAGGAGAGAGGCAGCTAGAGACCCCCGAGGACTCACGTGTGCTGTGTGCTGGTGGCGTCTTAGGATGGCCAAAAGGACGGAGCACATCTTGACCCTGCCGGGCTTTGCTGCAGTGTGACATCCCTGACCTTTTGGAATGTGGCGGGAAACCCAGGAGGTCAGTGCTGCAGGTGCGGCAGAGCCAGAAGCTAGATGGGCAGGATGTGCCTGCGTCCGCCTGGGGCAGAGGACAGGGCGTTCTCCCTTCTCCGAGAGGAGACGGCAGAGGGGAGCTGGGGGGAGTGAGCGCGAGCACAGCGTGGAGGGAAGGTCGTGAGGGCGCCTCCAGACAAGCGTGCAGCGGTCATGGTGTGGAAATAGGTACATCAATTAGCTCGACTACAGTAGCCCTTCGGGGTGGTGCACACCCCTTAAATATGTACAGTTTCTGTTTAAAAATGTTATAGAGAATGTGACTAATATGAGTCAGTTTAAAGACAAGCTGGGGAGGTCCTGGAGATGGCTGAGAACGCAGGTTGCACTCCCCCTGGAGTTAGTTGGGGCACAGTGTTAGGAGTAGAAAGGTCAGGACTGGATCCACCCCACTGTTGGCCCAGACAGTGCTTCCTGTGGACTCGGCTCCCACCTTCCTTTATGGCTGAAACGTTTATCCCTCTCCAGGAGTTCGTTTGGAGTGTCTAGTTTCCTTGTCCCTGTGAACTCTGGTCATTTGAAAATGGCCACTTGGAGTCCAGTGTCAGCTTTTGAGACCCATGAGATTTAAGGAGCAGCCCCCTGTGGTCTGTGTGCCTGTCACAGGGCTGGGGAGAGGAAGCAAAGGTTCTTAGTTTTTACTTTCGGTGTGGGGGGTTGTATGGAGGACCGAACTCAGGCTTTTGTACTTGCAAGGTATTTTTACTTATTTTTAAATTAAGATATAATTCTCATTTCGTAGTTCACCCTTTTACTGTATGCCGTTAAGTGATTTTTTTTTTTTTTATTCGAAAGGTAAAGTAGCTCATACAGATGGTATAGCTCCAGACCATTTTCAACACCCCGAAGAGGAACCTCAGGCATTCCCCACATTCTCATTCCTTTCTCTCCTGGGAGCTACCAGTCGACTTTCTGTCTCTATGGATTTGCCCATATTTGGTCTTTTATATGACATAATTCTGTTCATTTAAACAGAATGATATTTTAAAATAAAATACAAACTTTCAGGTCTGGTTTCTTTCATTTAGCACAGTGCTTATCCATGTTGTAGCTTACATCAGTATTTCATTTCTTTTAATATCTCATTTCTTTTAATTAATGGCTACATAATACTTCATTTTATGGATATACTATGTTTATTCTTTCATTGGGATTCGTCATTCAAAATAATGGTCATTTTGGGCTTATTTCTACTTTTTGCTTGTTATGATGCTGCTATGTGCATGTGTGTGCCTATGTTTTAGTCTCTTGGATATTTGCCTGGGAGTGAAATTGCTAGCCAGTGGTAACTGTCCATGTAACTTTTTGAGAACAGCCGACTCTTCTGAGTGCACTGTCGTACACGCCCAGGCAGTGCAGGAGGCCCCTGCCTCTCTAGTCCCTCACTAACACTTGTTACTGTCTGCCTTTGAGTTCAGCCTTCCTTGTGTCCGAAGGCATCTCTGTGGTTTCGATGTTCCATTCCCAAGTGGCCGTGATGTTGAAATCTTCTCGTATGTTTCTTGGCCACTTCCCTTCTTCTTTGGGAAATGGCTTGAGCTATAACTGAAGCCCCAGGTTTCCCCCTTGGGATAGTGCTGATTTGTGTAGCTGTGCTAATTGCTTTGTCATCAGAGAATTGGCAGGTCTGACTTTCACAATGTCAGAAAGATGCATATAGGAGCTTTACTAAGTAAGAATGTTGAAGCAGTTTTTTAAAAGTTTAAAAGCTTCGTTGTTTTGAGTACTGTGAAAAACAAATATCCAAGCATATATGGCCATTCAGTAGAATTTGTTATAATAATATGACCCTTACATTTTTATAGCTCAGTTTTGTTTTCAGTTGTGTATATCTCATTTATAATCCTAATAACACCATTGTTGTTATTTTCATTTTTAAGAACTGGAAGCTGAGATTTGGTTTGTGATTCGCTTAAGGTCACAAAACTAGTAAGATTTAAACTTAAGACTTCTGATTTCCATTGTTATGTAGTAGTGAGTTAGTCAAGTTTATGAATGGAACAATGTGAGCCTACATTGCTAAAAATAAGTAACATTCCCAAGACATGTGGTTATAGCCAAGTCCCAAAAGATTGTTACACACCTTAATTCATTATTCAACAGGATGAATTTGTTTTTTTAATTTAGCTCCTTTTGCTGGAGAGTCTTTACAGTAACAGAACAGAATTTTGTATCCCTGAGCATTCATTATGACTTGAGCACAGGATATTCATGGAAAGACAGAAAAAGGTGAAAAGTAGATTTGGAACCATAAAAATAGGACAAGCAATCCTTGTCAAGTGACCTTGACCCCTCCGGCCTCCTGTTCTCTACCTCTGTATTCCTAAACTGATCTTGACAAATAGGAATTTAAATGTAGAATGAATACAGACAAAATGAGCTATGTAGCTAATATTTCTGTTGATCCATGATGAAGTTATTAAACTTGCTTAAATTATATAATTTAAAGTTTTAGAGTTTAGCCAGGTGTGGTAGCACACACCTGTAATCCTAGCACTCAGGAGACAGAGGTAGGATTACCACCAAATTCAAGGCCAACCTCAATTACATAGCAAGACTGCCTCCTTTTTGGGTAGAATTTAGAAGATGTTGAGATGTTTTGATGAGGAGCTGTTACGTCACATATATTTTCTAATTTATTGGTGGGGTATTTGGAAGACTGAAGCAAGAGAATCACTGAGGCCAGCGGTCTGAGGCCAGGGTGGGCACACAGCAGGCCGCTCAGAGCAGAGCTGCGCATCCGTGCAAGCCCGAAAACTCGGGTGCAGGTCTCTTCCATATAATGCCCCATGGGCCAGACCAGCAGCAGAAATTTTATGTGCAGGGAATTTTATGCCACAAAAGTGTTTGAAACTGTGCTTTTGCTGAAGAAGATACAGTTTATTAACACTCTTGTGTTTGCTTTCAATATATTTTTTAAAAAATCGTATACAATGATGTACACTTTACTTTCTCTCTGTACTGTGTTGAGTAGCGCCAAGTCACGCTGACTGTCAGTCATTCTGCTGGCTCACCATGTAGATCTGAAAGTCTCCTCTGGACCGTGGGATGTGAAGCTGTCACTGCAGCAGACCCAGCATGGCTGCAGCTCGCCTCCCACAGACATACCAGGAGACCTCACCACTTCTTTGGCCCACATTTATTCACATGTCCTGCCTGGCTTTTCCATTATTCATGTGAGAGAAGTCTGTTGCAATTTACATATTTTATTATCTATGAAGTGCTCCCCAGGTTTTTGGGGGTGTTTTGCATATACGATCTCATTTAGTCCTGCTGTGAAGTAGGTATGATCATTGTCTCCGGTTTAGGGATACAGAAGCTGAGGCTCAGAGGTTAGAGAACTAGTTCAAGGTCACAAGCAGGATTTGGACACATTTCTGTCTACTGTCACCACTTTCACCTGCAAGCTGTGTGTTTGGTTGTAACCTTGACAGGACTTCTGAGCCCCCCATTCATTGTATGTCTTCCTGGCCCCCAGCTCTGAGCCTGGAGCTCATTAGCCCCTGCAGATGTCTGCCTTGCAGGTCTGGGGCGGCTGTCTGGGTAAAGGGCTGGCCTGGCTCTGGAAGGTGACCAGAGGTCTCAGAGTGCCTGGGTCCTGTGCTGCCACCTGTGAACAGGGCCAGAGACTGAGAGTGTGGCCCAGGGAAGTGGGTACCCTGCGCACCGTGCCCTCGGGGGCGGGCACCAGAGAGGATTGGGACAGTCTGCATTCTACAGGTGCCGCCAGACTGAGTGAAGGCTCTGTCGGCACAGCTGTGTTAGTAGCATCTGGTGCTCTGCTTCCAGCTCTGAACCAGAGGGCACGGTCACCACCCGCCGTGCTTCCAGCAGCTCCTGGGCGCCGCCGTCCCAGAAAGGCAAGGTCTGTGTCTAGGTGTCACTTGCAGGACTTGCTCTGTGTCCCTGGCCATGCCACTGGCTTGTCCTCACTGGCCCCTGTGGGTTTTTTGTTTAATTTTTAAAATGAAGTTGTTGGATGTTCAACTAAGCTGTAGGATCACACTTCCTGGAAGTAGTCTTAGTTCTTTTTAGAGATCTCAAAAGCTGGCTTCTTTTTCCCTTTGGAATATGATCGTTCAGAGTTGTTTTCATGAGATAGAGGCCCTAAGACAGGTCTTCTGAAAAAATTCCAAATTTGAAATTTTTTTCTACTTACAAAATTAAAAAGTTCATTAAAAAAATTTTTTTTTAACTTTTAAGTATCCTGTTGTGTCATCTGCAAGTAGAGACTGCAAATGATTGTACATATATGTGGGGCACTATGAGATTTCAGCACATGTGTGCAGTAAGCAGCAATCAGATCATGATAACCAGCATCCATTAGTACAAATGTTTATCATTTTGTGCGTTGGAAACATTCAGTTTTCTCTCTGAGCTGTTTTGAATCATAAAGTTAGTTGCTGTGAGCCATAGCTGTCCTTCTGTGGTGTAGAACGCTGGGTGTTAGTTCTCTTTTGAGCCACCCCTGGACCCATGACGATCCTCCCCACCCACTCCGGCCCCAACCCTTCCAGGCTTTGCTAACCAGCATTCTACTTCCTGCTGCTTTAAGGTCAACTTTTAAAGTTTTGTATGGTATCATTGAGTTTGTGCAGTATTTCTCTTTCTGTGCCTACATTATTTTTCTTAACCATGTCCCACAGCCTTTTATATGTTATCCCAAATGACAGTTTCATCTTCGTGGCTTTATAGTACTCCACTGTGTGTATAGGCCACATTTCCTTTGTCCTTCCAACCATTGTTGGACCATAGTCTCATATGTTAGCTGTTATGAACAGTGTTGCAATAAGCAAGGAGTGCAAGTATCTCCTCAACATACTGATTTCTTTTCTTCTGGATATACTCATTGTTTGGTGGGATTGCTGGGTTATGTGAAACTGTGTCCAGTTTCTTGAGGGACTTCATACCGTTTCCGCTTTAGCTGTACTAATGCACATTCCACCAGCAGTGTGTGAGTCCCCTTTCTCCACATCCTCACCAGCACGTACATTTTTGGTCTCCCTGACAGTAGTCATCTAAGTGTATGTGATGATATCTTCTGTAGTTTGTGTTAGTGTCCCCATGGTGGTGAGTGCTGCAGAATATTTTTTCATGCATTTCCTGGCCATTTATCTCCTTTCCAGAAATATCTGTCTAGGTCATTGGTCTATTTGTAAATCAGACTTTGCTGTTGAGTTACAAGAGTTCTTCATATGTTTCAAATACTGGGCAAATAGTTTGTTGATATTGTGTCCCATTCTGTAGGTTGTTGCTTTACTCTGTTGATTGTGTCCTCTGTGGTGCAGAAATCATTAGGTTGATGCTGTGCATTCTGCCAGTTTCTGATTGCCTGTGCTTCTGGGTCATGTCCAGAAACTCTCTGCCAGACCAGTACCCTGAAGCATTCCTTCTATGTTTTCTTCAAGTATTTCATAGTTTTAGTTGTGCTTTTGATAAATTCTGAATTGACTTTTGTGTACTTCATAGATAAAGAACTAGTTTTCTTCTGCAAAGGATGCTCCACTTTCTCTGTGTGACTTACTGAAGACTTTTTCTGCTGTATCTCTCGTCGCCTTTGTCAGAGCCCACTGACTATAAGTGCCGGGTGTATTTCTGGGTTTTTGATTCTGTTTCATTGGTTTGTGTACCTGTGTCTATGTCAGTGCCATACTGTAGCTTATAGTATACTTTGGGTCAGGTGTGATGATGTGTCCAGGTTTTTTGTTTTTATGAAGATTGCTTTGGCTGTTCAGGATTTTTTTTGTGTTTTATATGAATTTTCAGAGTGTGTTTTTTTTCCCTCCCTATTTCTGTGGAGACTCACTATTTCCATAAAGATAGCTGGAAGTTTTCTATTAAATTATAAATGTATTATATATTCTTGGTTTAAGTCTGAGATATATGTATATATTTTTATGAATGTATTCATAGTCTGTGGCTTCTTTTCTTTTTTTAATCCTTATTGGTACATTATGAATATACATCATCATCACATTCAACATTGAGTTTGTACCAGAATATGACATGTGTTATTGTTTTCTTAATATTGCCTTTTGATGAGAACTTCTAAATTTTGAAGAAGAGTGAACCAGTTTTTTTCATTTTTCATTTTTTATGTGACACTCTTTGGGGAGATGGCACATGTGTATGACACATCTTGATTTTTTTTTTTTTCAATCTTCTGTCCCTCCCTCTCTCTTCATGTTTTGATCTTCTTCTCATTTAAAAAAGATCTATTTCCCTACTTCCTTTTATCTTTTACTTTGCCTTTTTCTTTTGGATTCTCATATAAGAGAAATGATGCAGTATTTAAGCTTGTGTGTCTGATTTATGTTGCTTGACATTCTGGTCTAAAGCTGCACCACTTGGTAGTACTCAGTCACGCAGTCACAGCAGTACACGGGTTTTGAGGTGTTAGTTGTGCAGAATAAACAGTTCTTCACTGTTCATTGGAAAATTAAATGGTTTGTTTACTTAATTTTTTTTTTTTTTAGTTCCTGAAACAAAGTTGTTTGCAACTTTTTTCTCTCTAGGCTGGCACGAGTTTCCTGGAATGTTAAAGCCATGTTAACAGAGCCAGTGGAAAAGTCTTGATAATGTTCACAGTAAGCTGTGGGTGGAATAGTTTTGGTTCCTGCTACCTGTGTCTTTAGGACCCAACGTGAGGCACACTCATCATGGTGCAAAAGTGTCGTGAGTGATCTCCACAAGGTGCCTTGGTACTCAGAGTAGTCCTGATGCAGCCCCAGGGGGGCTACCTCTGTTACCTCCCAGATGAGGACACAAGCTTACATACATTTTCATTTACTTGACATATCTTCTCAGGGCCTCCCATTAGCTAGGTACTGAAGACCCAGCAGGGTGTGAAACACTCTGAAATCCTTGCCTAGCAGGATCTGCACTGACCACATTCCACAGTTACTGGATAGAAGGTGGTGCTAAGCTAACGTAGTCGGACAGTTGATGACCTCAGCCAGCGCCCGATGGGCCGATGAGGGGACTGAGAGGCAAGACTTTCACCTGTCTATGTTATAGAGCCTCGAGGCTGCCCTTTAGTGTGACACAGATTAGTCTGGCAAACCTATGGCACGCGTGCCACAGTGGGCTGCTGGTATCACTGGAAGCCCTGAAAGGCTCGCCACCCCTGGTGTAGACAGTTGGATTGCCCTGTCTTAAGTCTATAGCTGTCTTGTGAGTGAGCAGGGAGCCTCAGAGCTAGCCCTTCAGATGACCCCATAATACCTCTTTATCAGGATGACGGTTGACACTGTAGTGCCTCGGTTCAAGAACTTAATTCATTTCATGATTCTGAGGAAAACGGCCACATCTGTGTCTGTGTGGGAACGATGGACACAGTCTTGTTTGTTGCCCAGTGCAGAGTTCACAAACAAGAACAATTCTGCCAAATACTTCTGTTTGCAAACCAAATTGTTGGCAAACAAAACTGTTTGTGATCCGAGGCACCACTTGTGTGTTCTATCTGGTTAGAATCTGTCACAAACAGAAACAGGAAAGGTAGAAGGGATGTGGCTGTGTGTCAGAATGGAGAGTTTAGAATGCTCTAGATATTTGTGTAGTGTCCGAGTTGCAGTGGTCATGCTAGAAGGTGTGTTTCTGGAGTCAGGGGTGAAGATAAGGATTACTGTCAAGGGTGTTGTTGCCTTGAGAACATAGGCGAGGACCTAAATAGGCATCACCACTTGGACACTTCCGCAGATCGTGAGCTTCTTTGCAGTGAGGGATGGGGAACAGTTTAGAAGTGGTAACTCCCATCATGCCACACCCACACCACCGTGGTCCGTGTCTCACTCAGGAAATACACCTATAAGAAACATGCTAGACGTAGGAGATCTGGCTTCTGCCTGTGGTTAGGTCACTGGGACGTTAGAGGTCTCAGACGTTCCTCCTCAGTAGCATTTTTCTTCCATGGACTTAGGGAATTGGCTCTTGAAGGTCATGACATAAGTTGTGTGAACAGCATGCTCAGATTTGTGTGCTCACCTGTGCACTGAACCTAAGTGGCTTTGCACACAGCTCTGGGTACATGAAACATGAGCTTGAGCTGGAAGTGGAAATGTTCGTGGAAGCTTGTGCCTCTGGAGTTAGTCAGGGCTGATGCTGGTGGGTGAGAGTCATGGCTTCAGATGGGATAAGCTGGACCTTCGAGGCATTTCACACATGCACAGGTGTCTGTCTCTGCTGCTGGAGTTGGGGTACGGGCTGGGGATGCCTCTGTGGAAGGAGCGGGTTCTAGAGCAGGCCTCTGCAGTGTGCAACTTCTCAAGGTCCATCTGGCGGTCCAAGCTGCTGACTCACAGAAGGCGCTGCGCCCCTGGCTGGCCCAGGAGACTGGGTGGCTGACTTACAAGCTCTGCCATTGCCCCATCACTGCCACCAGAGTCCAGAAGGACTGGTTAGGGCTGCAGAGGACCTGAACAGATGTCGTCTGCCTCTGGGAGATTCCTGTTGGCAAGTTTCCTGTTCCTTGCCCCCTCTCACTAGCTGTGCATTTGCCCACCAGGCATTTTAGTGTAGAAAGCAGTCAGCCAGAAGCAGTCAGCACCAAGACCCTCGGTGCTGTGTCAGCCGGGCCGTGTGGGGCAGAAACGGCGGCTCCTGGGTACAGCTGGATGCAGATCCTGCCCACCCCCTTTTTTTGACCCACTGGAACCCAGGATACTTTTGTGTAAGAATCTGGCCTCATTGGGGTACCAGCTCTGGCTCCCCACACTGACCCGAGGGCAGTCCTCGCTGTCCTCCCGGGACTCGTCAGGATCGCAGTCTTGGTCTTGTTTTTTGCTGTTGCTTGGGTTTTGTGAGTGCTGCAGGACAGTGATGTTTGTTGGGGGAGTTGGCGGGTGTGTGTGACGTTCCAATCCCACAGAGCCCTCTCCCTCTGCTCCTGCCCCCGCCCGACCCCTGCATCCAGGCCTCTTAACCTGACTGCTTCCTGTCAAGCCAGGCGGCTTCTGCCCAATCTGTGCCACTGTACCTCCTGCTAGACTGTGCCCTTGCAAGGACCTGAGAAAGAAGTATCATGTATTTTCCCTTTTTTTGGCTTCTGCAGATGGACCTGTCTGTAGAAACCCTCTTTAGCTTCATGCAGGAGCGCCAGAAAAGATACGCCAAGTACGCCGAACAGATCCAGAAAGTCAACGAGATGTCTGCCATTCTGCGCCGCATCCAGATGGGTATCGACCAGACGGTGCCCCTGATGGAGCGGCTCAACAGCCTGCTGCCCGAGGGCGAGCGCCTGGAGCCCTTCAGCATGAAGCCAGAGCGGGCGCTCAGGCTGTAGGGCCCGGCCAGGCGCTGGTACCCGATGCCCTTGGTCTGAGTGCAGCTGAGTCCTCTCTTGGCGCACAAGCACCTGACGCCGCCGCCGCTGCCACCGCATCGGCCCTCGGAACCAGAACTGGATCATCCCATGATGGGGTTCTTGAAAGACCCTGTATTGACAGCTCTTTATCCTGCTCACTTTTCTTAATAGAGTGCTGTGGTCTTAGGTACTGGAGTGAAAATGTGGAGAGAAGGGAAACCATTTTAATAGCTGAGTCCTCAGTGCCCCTGGGAACTTCTGCTGATCTCCCTGGGTTATGAGTTATAAAAAGGTAACGATGCAGGCCTGTGTGCTGTTGTATTCCCACCCCGGCTGTTTGCCCACATCTGGGCCTTGCTGGGCACCGTTCTCCATCCTTGGAGCCCTCAGTGGAAACTGAAAACCCCCCACCACCCTCGAGATTCTGTTCCATTGACAACCACTGTCCTCGGTGCAGTCCATGGAGCTGAACACGGGCGACTCCGGGGTGTGACCGGGGCCAGGGCCAGCATCTGCGTTACCAGGCAGTGCGCAAGCAAGCCGTGCAGGGGCCTGGGCACGTGCGGATGTGGGGCCCATGCGGAGGCAGCCTGGCCTCTCATTTCAGAGAGAAAAACAAACGCAGAATGCCACCCAGTTTCTGCGCTCGGGAAGCGCAGTGGTTTGATACCCAGAGTGCTCAGTTCCGTGCCGTGGACACTCCTGCTGTCGCAGTAGCAGCAGGTGGGAAGAGCCGGCCGTGAACTCCATCCTTTCCTGCCGCCTCCAGCCTCGCAGATCTCTCAGCCTTGGGTGTTTCCAAGATTAAAATGGATCTGCTTAACTGAGCATAGCTCTGCTAAACTTCATATGCCTCGAATCAGTTCAGAGAATTCAATAAAATATGGGACAGAAAACTGGTTGACAGAATAAGCATGAGTATTCGGACTAGTTTTAATTCAGGCAAAGGAAAATATTAATAGCTTTTAGTATTTTCTTTCCCTTTCTTCCCCCTCGCCTTCTTCTCTCGCCTTCCTCCCTCCCTCCCTCTTCCCCTCCTTTGACTTTTGCAGCATTTGGGATTAAACCCCAGGTGTTTGTGCCGAGCCACACCCCCTTCCTTTATTTTGAGATAGGACCTCACTAAATTGTCCAGAACAGACACAAATTTGAAGTCCTCTTGCCTCAGCCTCGTTGAATGCTAGTTACAGGCATACTTGCCTAGCTTCTACTATTTTCTAATGACCAAAAATAAAAACTAAGATTGTTTATTTCCTCAGAACAAGAAAGCCAAGTTGGAAACTAGAGCCAAGGGAAGAGGTAAGGAAGCCTCTGCAGCGGCAGCCTTGAGTCCTGTCTCCTGGGAACTGATGCCTCCTTCCCGCAGGAAGGCAGGGCGCTGTCCTGAGGAGGTAAAGGAGGTCAGGGCATTGTGCAGAGGAGCCGGACTGGGGGCGGAAGTGGGAGCTGGCCTCGGACAGGCCGCGGGTGAGAGCAGCTCTTTCTCACAATTCTCTCTGGTGGTCAGGATTTTACTGGGTTCTCTAGCCGTTTCTCAAACAATTCATTAGAAGATGCTAATCAAGAAAGATGCACTGTGACTTGGAGATCTCTTAAATAGCCAAGGCAGTCCCAGGAAATGTTACAGGTTGAAGGGTGGGTGGCTGCTTGTGTTAAATGGCAATTTCTGTCTGGTGACTTGCGGGTCCTACCCTGTGGCGGAGGACCTGGTGTCATGCCTGGTGCCAGTCTTCATCTACTGGCCTTTCCCACACTGCTTCACGTGGTGGTGCGTTTTTCTGTACTGCTTTACAAATTACACAAGACTGTATATCTCAGAATTTGAAATGGCTAGATTAGATCTCACCATATTAAAAAAAAAAAAAGGCCAAGCTGCAGCATAAACTGAGCGAATATAGCAAATAATGATAGGCGGGTTTTTGTTTTCATTTTTTGGCTTTTTAAAGAAAATGTGTCAAGGTCTTGATAGGCTCCCCAGGTTGGGCTTAAACTTGCCATTCTCCTGCCTCAGCCTCCCAGAGTCCTGGGACTACAGGTAAGTGCCACCATACCTAGCCGAGAGGTGGCATTAGAGCCATTACCACCATTGTGTTTTTGGGAGTTCAGAGTGTTTAGACTCCAGCTCTGACCGCAGGGTCAGCCTTGTAGCCTTCTAAGGGGCAGCGGCTGATTGTCTCCGGAGCTATCAAAGCCGTTACCCTCGCTGCACTTAGTGGGACTGACAAAGTCACACATTGCTGCAGAGGAAGCCTTCAGGGACAGGGCTGGGGAAGAGACAGGCCCAGGCTGTCCTGAAATCTCTCCACCATCCCGCCCCTTTTCTTCTAGAACACTGAATTATGACCTGAGTCCAAAGAGGGTGG
This sequence comes from Petromus typicus, assembly GCA_004026965.1. Taxonomy (NCBI): domain Eukaryota; kingdom Metazoa; phylum Chordata; class Mammalia; order Rodentia; family Petromuridae; genus Petromus; species Petromus typicus. Next base: position 24,711 of record PVIR01013080.1, on the reverse strand, counting down.
GTGATGAGGGTCTGACCGGCAGAGGCAGAGAAGGGCAGTTGGCAGAGGCATAGTGCTGGTGAAGGTCACGGTGATCTGCACGGTGTGTGGGGGCCGAGCCGAGCCTTCTCCCCGAGCTCTGCTGTGTCTCAGGAGACCCGAGAGCCTGACGGGAGCACAGCCGGCCCCCCTTACCCACTGAGCGCTGCGTCGGTCGGTCCGTGCTGTTGGTGCGTATTTTCTGGGCTCTGCTGCCCTGGTGTGGGCAGTGGCTGGACCGCAGCCCCTCTGGTTCCCTCTGAACCCCCCCTTGTCTCCTAACTGTCCTCCACTGGGCACCCACCCACCTTCCGACCCACCACGGCCAGCTGAGCCTGACGGCTCCTGTCATTGCTCTGTCAGACCCCGCGGACACACCCCACGGTTTTACCACTCCCGTGGCTCCCTGTGGAGCCTTGTGGTGACGAGGCAGCACACACGTCTTACTTTCCCCGGTGAGTTCTGGGAGTTCTGGCCGCATCGAGGGAGACAGTGGTGCTGGATCTGCCGCTTGGTTCATACCTGACGACCTGCCTGGCTGCTGTGGGTGTCTCAGGGACAAGGTATCAGCCTGCAAGTCCAGTCTTCATCTTCGGTGAGCCGATTCCTTCTTCTGAGCCTTGGAGCTATGGCTTGGATCTTGAGGGCCCTTCAGATGTCCCTGGTGCTGCTGAGAGGTGGGGAACCTGTGGCAGGTGGGGCCCATGGACGGGAGCTAGGCCGTGGGTGCCTCTGAGGGAGAGGGGACGGGACAAGACCCTTCCCAGCCGCCGTGAGCCAAGTGTGTTTCCTCGCCGCATACTTGCCATGGTGTTTGCAGAGTCTGCGTGTTAGGAGATACCTGCTGGGATTTACTGATGACCCATATCATTTCCTTCACCAGTCAAGGTTCATTCCTTGAGGGATGATTTATGCCAACAGCTCTTGCCAACCACTTTTAAGTCAGCCTTTGAAACTGCCCTAGGTCCCAGACCACAGGGAGCCCAGACCTCAGCTTTGCTGACCCTCTTCAGCTCACTTGGAGTCTTCCCCACATCTCAGAAACCTACACTTCCCAGTTAGCTCCCTGGTTAAGTCTCTGGGAAGCTCCGACTGTTTGGCCCTTCAGTCAGCAGAGGTAAGCCTGGCCTACAGCCCCTTCCGTCTAACCTGGCCGCCTTCCTGACCCACCTGTTCCCCCTCGAGGCCAGGTTTCTGTGTGAGCTGCTTGTTCTTCTCTCCCACCACCTATTTTTCTGCATCCTCCAGGCCACGCCAGTGCTAGTGCTAGTTCACCCAGTCTAACCCCCCTTTCAGTTTTCCTAAATCTGTGTATCTCGGATGTATGGGCTCAAGCCTCCCATAGCCAAGTGTAGTGAGGTCACGGTGAGCTGGCTGATAGTCATTCCATTTGCTCGCACTGAAGGTAAGTTCATTCCTTCAAATATGTAACTATTAAACTGATGACACTGCACCTCTGGTCTTGTCACACCCAGTGGCACAGCACAGAGGTAAGTCATTAAGGTGTGCACAGCATGGGTGGAGAACAGATCCTTAGTGCCCAGCCTTCCCTGGTTCTTCCTGTAACCTTGCGATCATACACAGTATATTAGAATGTGCACAGTGTCTCCTTCCCAGCCTGTACTTGTGTGGCTGGAACCATTCGCCCTAGGTTTCTGCAGGGCCAGGGAATGATGGAGCACACACTAGGTCTGACACCACCACCACTTTATTTTGAGCTAAATCCCCATTTACTTGAGAATGGCAGGAAAGTTTCCACCACTACCGCCTTTGCCTGGCAGCTTGGTTGCCGCAGTTCCTACCAAGTCTCGGCAAAGAGGTCCTTTCTCACATTTGTGTATAAACAGGTACCAGTTCTGATTTTATTTCATCATATGAACATACATGACACACCAAAATGAGAAATGCACAATTTACCCGACAGCTCGCCTCACCCCAAAGGCACACTGTGCATATTAAACATCTCTGCATCCTCTCTACCTGACATCACAGATGCCCTCCCCGCCTTCTCACGCTTCTCACACAGCAGTCTAGTTCCGCTCTGGCGTCACACTGCCTATCTCCCTGGGGGACTCCGGGCTCCCCCTGACTGCATCCTGAGGGAGTCCCTTGGACTTGCCCCAGGGCTGTGCTCAGCCTGGCGCTCTTGACTCCAGCTGATCATATGACTGAGGACTAGGGCTGTAGTGTGTGACACCACAGTACAGGCAGGAGGGAACCCTGCCCAGGAGAAACTCTCCAGGACCCACGGCAAACGTTTGTCTGAGATCACGATAAAGCCCAAGCTTCCCAGACCCCCTGAAACAGCTTTACTAATGGAGCTATAGGTTTCGTTTCTTTAAAATGTTTGACTGATGGGACCAGATTCTGGACGTGACCTCTGTTACACATTTGGTGTATACATGACACGTCACAATTACCATGCGAAATCTTGAGAATGCTTGATTACATAAAAGGTGCACATAGAAAAATCAGATCATTGCGTAGAACCGTTTTGCTATGGCATCGTGCTCCCTATGCAGCTTACACGCCAGCCTGTGTTCACACTCTCGTCATTTGCACCAGTACGTCTGCAGAGCCCCACAACCCTCAGTTCTGCACCGCGTCGTTCTGTGCAGGTTTCCGCAGTCACCTTAGGAAACAGGAAGTCACATCCTGGTCAGAGGACTATTCATTTCTCAAACACAGAAAAACCTGAGATACGAGTCAGCAACTAGCTACACTTACAGTAAAGACCAGTGAAAACACCTGTCCCATCCTCACCCGCCCCCAAAAAAACTGTGGATGTGAAGGCTTCCAAAGAAGACCTTAAGAGAGTTGAGAGAACACAAGCTGGGAAGGTGAAGAGCAGGTGCGCACTGTCACTTGTGCAGTGTGCTAGTTACCTCCTGTTTTCAGCTGCCAGGGCTGATTCCACAGTGATTGTAGGTCACAGACTGAGAGACCCCTTGGCTCGCTCCGTTTTGATAGTAACACTATGCAAGGGACAGTTTTTGAAAAGGAGCTGGATGTGACTTTCCATTTTATTCACAACTGAACAAAATCCAACAGCCTTCTCTCCATCTTCCCGTACTGTTTTATTCTGCATATTCCGTGTTTCCTAGAACATTTTTCAGCCCTAGTAATGAATTTGAAAGTCTGAAGAAATTACAGAAATACTACCTTCATCTCATGCCAAAGGGGAAAAACCCATCAAGGAAATGCTTTCTGTTTCCCAGTAATTTTTACCTTCCTCACTCTCTCTGGAGTCTTCTCTTTAGGTGGTTTCCTGTAAAATTCTGCTTCGTTACACTTACACACATCGCAGTGAAACAGAAATGGAAAACATCAGTTTTTGGCTGAGAACTTGAAGAACTGTCACTCTGTTACCAACTCAGGTAATTCACATTGGCTTTAAACCAAGTCAGTCTTCAATTAAAGGATTAAAAACCCCATTTTAAACAACTCTTTGATTTATACAGGGAGGCACACATGGTTGGCCTCCCAGCTTTAGCTTAAATCATGTTGCCCAATTCCTGGCTAACTTGCACCCTGGTAGATTTCCTTCTCTGTCAGAGCTGGGAAGAGGGCAAAGAGGAACTATTCCCTTCAGACCTCACTGGAATTTTGTGCACGTGCAGTCTGAGTAAGTCTGGAAATGGACTCACTACCTACTTATTCACAATGCTAGAGAACAGGCTCCCAGACATGGTAGTGGTGAAGGCCCCGCCTGTCCTGTCTGAGGTACTAGGGTTGCTCCCCCGCAGGTCCTCCTGGCAGAATGACGTGCGCGTCACTCGGCTGTTGGGTGAGCTTGGGTTTGTGCATCGGCACTGGAGAGGACCATTTCTCTGGGATTTACCACTGGGCTCCTTCGGCCATGGCTGGCTCAGGCTCAGGCTCAGCGCTAAGGTGCACTTGGAAAGGACTGTGCAAAGGTCAGTAAGCCCTGGAGAGCTCTGCAGCACAGTGCGACAGTGATCGGGATGTATCGTCTTCTGAAACCAAGAAAACCTGGTTTGTAGGAATGAGAAGACATGTGACTCACTGACGAGAATTGTTTACTCTGTCTAGGGGAAATTCTAGCATCTGCCCTTCCATTTTTGCTGAGAGAAATAGCTGATCTCTCAAATGCAGATGTTGAGAGAGAACAACTGTGTTGATCCGTCTTTTGCTTTTACACCACAGCTCCATTTTCCAAAAATATATATGTATATACATATACATATTTCAGATTTACAGGGAACGTTTTTGTGAACAAGAAAAACTGTCACTAGCAATCACAATGTCTTTCTCCTCAAGAGACCTCAATGATTTCCATGCTCCCTGAAAAGCTAGACTGACTCCCCACTTTCCCCAGCTCTTCCCGAGACCTGTTCTCTGACATAATGCTCTCTCCAAATTCCATCTGGCAGCTTCTGCGTTTGAACTGCTTTTCAAAGGGACTCTCTTCGTGCCAGCTCCGCCGAGAGTCAGCCCTGTCTCCTGGCTTCTGCCGTCTCCGCACAGAATAGACTTGGTCACTACACGTGGGCAGCTGGCTGCAGCTGTAGGCAGAGTAGCTGGCACTGCCTCCATAGATGGCTGAAGCAGAGTAGAAGTGAGAAGACTCTGTGGCAAAATACCAACTGTTGGTCAAGGAGTGGGTAGAGGTCTGAGGAGCCAAGATATCGGAGTGCCAGCCCTTGAGGCCCAGCCCAGCAGCAGACTTCGTGAGGTGCTGCTGGCTGGTGGAAAGGCCAAAGAGGAAGTTGGTGTGGTAATTGTCCTCCACGCTCCCACTTCGCTGCAGTGGAGATAAGAGGGACCTCTGGGTGGCACCGCTGCTGCTGGTTCTTACTGTGTGCAGTCGCTTGCTCTGGCCCTCTGGAGGCCTGGCAGGCGGGGCCTTCTTGGGGATGTGGGTTTCCTCCTTATCTGGGCTGGTTTCCGGAGTCTGTTCTGACACTTCCTGGACTGGAGAGAACTGGCAGAGCTTGTTGGTCCCATCCAGGGTAGCGGAGGGTTTGTAGTATTCCAAAGCATCTTCTGCTGCGAAGCCGTGTAAGGAGGCTGCCATGCTGGCCGAATATGAAACTGATTTGATATCCAGAGAGAAGGAACGTTTGAGCTTATTGCTGTCTTCCAGCTTGTCTGAGGACAGGTGGAGCCCGTTGAGTGCCTGCACCAGTGGACTGTCCTCTAACAGTGACGGCTGCATGCTGGGTACGCTGGCAGGATGCAGAGGTCTTTGTCCTGCTGCCTCTGAGGTAGCAGAGTTGGCACAGCATGGATTGGGGGTCACCTCGCCCTTCTGTCCACCCTCTGACACTGCAGGGACCGGGTCATGAGACTTTTCCAGGTGAAGCAGCTTGAGTTTGCTCTTTGGCCCCAGTGCTCCAGTCTGGTTTTTGATCTTCTTCTCATAGTCCAGAAGTTGGCCCAGAAAATTGAAGTTTGGAGATATTGTGGGTCTTTTTTCTTTCACAAATCTGGGAAGAGAGGAAAAAGCAAAAACTGATTTTTCAGCAACCCTTTATCTTAAAACTATTCAGTGAATAAATGGGTGATGAGGTAGACCTTCCCAAACACCTTGGAAGAAGATGGTTTACAAGTGCAGGGAGGACCTAAAGCTGGACACATATGATGCTCCTGCCACATCCAGGGCACATCCTAGAGGGCAGGCTCACAAGTTCTGTGTTAGCTCCAGATTCTCAAGGGTCTGCAGTTCCCACTGAGCTGGTAAGAGGGGTCTTTGCTCACCGAGACACACACACACCAGTGCTGCCAGCAGGAGTGAAGTGCAATAGTCACTCACTAGGTCCTGTTTTCTGACAGCCCTTTTCAGTGTTTCTAGTCACTTTAAGACATTTCAAACAATAAATTGACAAAAAAGATGGCAGCAGATGGTCAAAGTATCATAGCACCCAATTCTGACTTTCTTTCATTGTACTCGGCACAGCAGAAGCAGCAGCTACAAGGTCTGTGGATGGTAAGCACAACGCCGGGGCCCTGCAGCAGTGGTTACTCCCCAGACCTGCTGTGTCAAGTGACTGCTGTTCTCATGTAGTATGAGTTTCTTAGGTGGATGGAGCTAATAAAGGATCACCGGTGCCAAGATTGACAGCTCAGTCCAATGTCTGTGTCCAGTTTGTAATTATCATGTTAAAAAAAGATTCATCAAGAGATTTTAACAAAGACTCGGAGACATTAGATTCTACAGTGGTGCCTGAAACTTGCTGGTATTGGATGATACAAGAGTTTAACTACACCAAAGACTTGCATTTGAATAAGGAATGAATTAAAAATAAGTGGTTCAGCTGTAACAAGTACAGACAGCCTGCATACGCCACTCCTCCTGTGATGTGCAGGTGAGAGCACCTCTCCCATGTCCGGAGAGCTGGGGAGGGAGCCAGTGCAGAGCCCCACTCAGTCCCTTCTCTGGTGACAACCACAGAGAAAGTGAATACTTTTCCACACCACGATTCAAAAAAATCCAACTGCTAAACAGGCCACCTCCACACAGTTGTTGAATCTTTATCACATGAAAACTGGCCATCTCTATTGAAGAAGGGCCGCCCGCTCAGACTTGGTGGCCAAACACACTCCAGACACTGAGCAAAGTGAGAAAAGGGGGGTGCGACCTGCTCCTGAGGACACACTGCCGGATCAGGCCAGCTGCAGAATGCAGCAAGTTCTGCTCAGTGCTAGAGTTTGCTGGCTTTTTCCTCACAAGTACAAAGTCTAAAGGAGAGCAGAGCACAAAAAGAACTATGGCCACTTCTCCAGGCTCATCCAAAGAGCGGAATCTCTGCCTGAAATTTAGAGTAGCTGAGGATGAATGATATATTAGGGCAAAATGAATGTGAAATATTAAAGCTGCTCTTTTCCATTTGTAAGCATCCAGGGTACCTGTAAAGAGTGTAATTACAATAATGGTGATAGCTCTCATGTGGTTACCAACGTCATGCCTCTTCATTATTTTGGGACCCACAGGTCATGCCCCTGTCCTCACCTGTAAGCCTCATCCAGAGACAAGTCCATCCTCTTCATAATGTAGGCAATAGCGATGGTGGCAGAGCGAGAGATCCCGGCTAAGCAGTGAACCAGGACACATCCATTGGAGGCCTTTGCTTTCTCTATGAGTGAAATTCAAGAAAGGACACAGTTAAGATTTGTGTTCAGCAGTGAAGCCATTTCCACTTACCTAGTGGCTTTACCCCAAAACCTCAAAGCAAATCTCAAGTACTTACAGCAGTTAATCTTTCAGTACCCCTCAGAGGAAGACAGGGAGGCAGTGGACAGTTAAGGTCTAAACACATTCATAAGTGACAATACAGATTTTCTGGCTCCTTTGAGTACTTTTACCAGGTTTATTTTTTTTAACATTATTTTAATAAACTCTGTACTATGAGTCTGCTTGTTTAGTGTAGAAAATTTCATATATACAGAAAAGTGTATCAAGGAAATAAGACCCAACCAAAAGTCCACACCTAAGACAGAGCTAATATTCTATTTTCTAATGCTGTCTTATACTTTGATATTTTCCCATTTAAAAAATATATTTCAAATATATGTAAACATGCGTGACATTGCTTTTTAGAGGAGGAGGGTGAGGGGGAAAAGACTGAGTCACAGTGGTGTCACAGCACAACACAAAAGATGGTAAACACCGTTTTCCTCTCTTCACCTTAGAGTAAACCAGGGCCTTACGCCGGAGTGCACAGCTGAGCCCCAGCCCAACCAGAGTTACTTTTAAAGCGCTGATCCATACAAGTTGGGGTTTTGTCTGATTAGAAAACTTTCCTGTATGTCATAAAATGGCTCAACTTGCTGAGTTTAAGAAATACACTAGAGGGGCCGGGGAGTTAGCTCAGTGGTTCCGGCGCCTGTCTTGCAAGCGCAAGGGCCCGGGTTCGATTCCCCGGTAACCACATACAATACTGGGCATGGAGACCCACACCCAGCAGCAACCAGTGCCACATACCACAGTGCCGGGCGTGGTGGCTCACGCCTGTCATCCCAGCACTCGGGAGGCAGAGGCAGGAGGATTGTGATGTGAGTTGGAGGCTGAGCTCAGGGCCAGCCTGAACCATAAAAGCGAGACCCTGTCTCAAAAAAAACCTAAAAAAAAAAAAGAAATACACTAGAGTAGGGTTCAGGGCTATTAGGTCACTCTGATGAGGACCAGGCCAAACTTTAGCCCTCTGTAACACCCAGAAATTAGTTTCATTAGATCATTTGAATTCCCCATAATATAGCAAAAAGTCCTGTGTGCTCTTAGGACCACGGCAGCAAGGAGATTCCGAGGGCCCAGCCCTCCTATACTTCCCGTGGGAGCAGAAAGACCAGAACACTTAACTCAGCAGTGCTTGCGTGGCTCCAGTTCTCCTGTGTGCTGCGCAATAAGGCTAGCGTGCCAGCTACCTCCTCTTGTTCCTCCATCTTTCCTGGTTTTTTAGTACTGGAGATTGACTCCTGGGCCTTTGCACTGAAATGTGACCCAGGCCTTTATATTTGTTTTCAGCTAAGTTACCCAACCTGGAGTTGTAGTTGCAATCTTCCCGCTTCAGCCTCCCACAGTGCTAGAATTACAGATTCATTCTTCCCTTCTCATTTTTGTTTTAACTGGTACTACCAAGAGTCTATCCAAACTTATATTAAAATTATTAAAATTGACAAGTATGGAAGGAATCTTGTCTTGCAGCCGAATAGTATAAGGCTACTGCAGTCTCATTGCCTATTTTATAAACAGAACAGACCTCTAATGTATATAATACACAGTGGTACTTCAGTTCATGAACTTGATTCCTTCCATGATTCTGGTTGCAAACGGAGTTGGAGAAGAACCGATTAAATCAGTGGTCAGATGTAATGTGTTGACCTTAGGGGAAATTTGATTCAGTCCTTGTTCAGTTTGGCTTGTGACCAGAATCACACAGAGAACTGAGTTCATTCACTTTGTACAAGACAACCTACAAGTTTTGGACAATCCGTAGGTGTACTTCCCTTCTAGGGAGGAAACCAAAACCAGTGCAATCCCGATGAACACTGCGATCCTCAAGAGCGCACAGTATGTAGACAGGGGCACACAAAGCCTCCACCCGGCTCTTCTCTCACCCAGACAACACTAGGCCTTACAACTCAGTATGAAACAGTTCGGCCTTTCTGCGTAGTTACTGGACCTTTCCTAGTCCATCTTGCTCAGTTCTTGCCCTTTATCCCGTGTTAATGTACTTGCTGGTCCTGAACCCTTACTGTAAACTACGTCAAAGCCTTATGAAAAGTAGGTTTGGTTTAAGCTCCCCGTCTTGACCATACTCATTATTTTAAATAAATATCTCAAAAATTGGACCATGAGGACCTACGAGTAATCTTTCTTGGTTCTAATGTTCTTCCGGAGGACCTAATGCCAGGCTGGCTGCCTGATACCCGCTCTAAAACCAGTCCTCGTGGGAAACTTGAGATAGGTTGCAAGCAGATAAAATGACAGTGACATGTTGCAATTTCAAGGTTATAGGTCTCCTTGTCTTGAGTTTTATCAATTGTGTTTTCATTGTTTCTGCAACTACAACTGTTTTGATAATGTATTTTTAAGAGTCAAAAAGTGCTTATCCTGGATGAACTTCCTTGGCACAATGGCTCCAGCACACACGATTGCTGGGCTATCTCACAGGAAGTGGTACCCTGTGGCCCTGGCGAAAGGTGGCAACGGTGCTGAGAAAGCCCTGCGTTGGGAAGGAACACTGTACCTGTGAGTAGCCTAGCTTGGCTCGCACCCACAAGCATGGTGGGAGAAACCAGAAAGAAGGCTTCAGAGGCTGGGGAGGGGCTCAACAGGAAGCAAGAAGGCAGTGATGGTGTCACACGACACACACAGCAGGGTAGTGCTACAGAAACTCGGCTGAAGGTCTAGGCTCTACCGAGCAGAAAGAACCACAAATGAACAGGATCTAGTGAAAGTGAGTTCCACAGTTAGAACTGAGGAAACGCAGTGTCTAAACACAGTTAGAACTGAGGTTATAGGGGACACTCTTAACGACAACTTAGTATTTAGTACTGGGCACGGTGATGGTCCCTGGGGTCCCAACTACAAGGGAGTGCTCCTTGTGCTCAGGAGTTGGACACCACTGTGGGCATTCCCCCATCTCAACAAAATAAATATATAATCATTATCTCCTTTAGTGCCTGCTTCATCCCTGTTAGGTAGGTAGACTATCTTCATTTCCATTTCAGGAAATGGGGATCCAGCAGTTTGAAGTCCCTTGACCTCAGTGACCTTGCTACATCTCCTGCCACAAGTGTTCTAAGGATGGAGCAGGGCTTGGGGAAGCAGCCAGCTGGGACACCACAGCACAACAGGCTAACAGTACTGCTGCCTGTTAAAACTGCAGGACACCTTCCCCCAAACCCAGAAGTTTACTGAAATTTAAATAAGATAAACCATAAGCCTTCCCTAGGTACGGGGTGCTCTTCACAGCATACACACTGCCACCATGACCACGCTGAAAGCCCCACGCAGCAGTGACTGACTGGCTGCTGTGCTGAGAGCATGTGCGTCTTCCCTCGTGCTATCTGAGCAGCACACAGCAGTGACCACAGTAAATAGGACCATGCAAATTAAATGTGGATACACTGTCATATCGGGATCATGTTCTCTTTGCTTTAGATTCTAAAACTACTTCTCGCAGAAACCAAAGCCAGACGTTCTGGATCCATGTAACATGCAGTGAACGTTAAATGTAACTTGTGCTTTTAAAGAGGCAAGACCCGAGTGCCATGCTGAATATATTCCTGGGAATACAATGGGCAGAGTAAGTCTGGGGAAGTTTCTTGGTGACAGTTCACACTGAAACAAACGTGGCTGTTTGTTTATCTTCAGATTTTCACAAAATGAAAGCCTTTGGCAACTGGGACATCTTGAAAGAACTGTTTCCGAATTACTAAGTGCTCCGAAGGCACTGCATAGAAGTCCTCTCAGATGTGGCGTGGTGGCACACACCTGTAATCCCAGCACTCAGAAGGCTCAGCAGGAGGACTGCTACAGGTTTGAGGCCAGCCTAGACTACACAGTGAGACCCTGACTCAAAAAATAAAGAGCTGCTGTTTTTTGTTTTTTTTTTGAACAGGGTCTTACTGTGTAGTTCAGGCTGGCCTTGAGCTCACTATGTATAGCCCAGGTGAGCCTTGAACTCAGCCGTCTTCCTGCCTCTGCCTCCCAAGTGCTGGGATTATAGGCATGAGCCACCACACCCAGCAGTACCACATGATATGTTGTACTGATTGCTGGTGGGTGGGAGTCACCATGCCCAGCATTGTATATGGTTACCAGGGATCAAACCCGGGCGCTTGTCCTTGCAAGGCAGGCACTGGAACCACTGAGCTAAATCCCTGGCCCAAGATGTATTTTTGTAAAAGAAACTGATTCTTTTAATTACAAAGACCAATTCCAAGTATTAAAAGCAAAAACTCCTCCCTTCGGGGCAGAGATAGTTGACACTTTATTACAGTGCTCACGAGGGAGCTGCTCCTCCCTGTGCCCAGCCTCTCCAGCTGATGTCCTGCCAGATCTGACCCTGCGGCACCACAGGGTCATGACAGCACCCAAGGCAGGAGAACGGAACAGGTCCAGAAGCAGAACAAAGGGACAGAGTGACTACTGTCTGCACTGTCAAGATAACCATGTGTGTGCCTGTGCTTGCCTGTGTTGGAATTTTATCTGACCAAAGAAGAAAACTGACTACCTTCTGACATTAAAAAGACTTCAAATGTAATGGGATTTGTTTTCACAGAACTGTGACTATTCTCTGGAAAACACCTCACAGCAAGGCAGTGGGGACTCACTGAGGGGGGAGATGGTGTCTACTCCAGAAGCCTAACTCATTTCCAGACACCGAGCAAAGCACAGACTTGGGGAGACCTAACTTTGGTACTGTTCACAGCCAGCAAGCCAAAGCCCAGGCCCTTAGGGACAGCCTGGCACACACATCACCTTGACCGGTAAATGAATAAGCAGCATCAAATACTGTTTTCAGAGTCCTGACGTTTCTGAAGTTGTTTCTTTCCTCTAAAGACAAAAGGGCAGGGGGAGGGGGAGGCCACCCCTGTGCACGATACTATAACCAAGGACCTGGAACGCTACTGAGCTACTTACCAATGAAATCCACTGACTTGTCCAACCAGGGCAGAATCTTCTCACAAAAGCTGTCATTCACGGGCACTCGCAGGAAATGAGACTCGGGGATGAAGTCAGGCTTCGGACAGGTATTACTGGCATTTAACACGTAACCAATCCCATTCTGTTGCATCATCTCCTGTGGAGGGAGAGAGCAATTACAGTGACTAATAATCACATCATTTTGAAAGATGAAAGTGTAATGTTATAAAAGTTATTACTTTCCTTAAAATAACCATCCACATCAGAGGAACTCCAAAACTCAACAAAATGGTATTTGAACTTAATTGACAGGGAAAAAGGCTGTTAAATAGTTGCCAGAAGTATATGGACAACTCCATGATCTCCACTGCTACAGAGGACAAATTATGAAATGACCGTTCATATGATCAGCAAATGCATGTGCACAGGACGTCTTCCCACACCAGACATGCTGGCGCCTCTCCCTGGCCATTCTCTTCAGTATTCTTTTTGAAGATACTATCTGTCTCCTTAGCTTGACTGTCTGCTGCACATGCCACTACGTGTGTGTTGCCTGTGAGAGTTTGTCTTTTCTCCTACATCTCCAACTACCCACTGGGTTTTAGGTTATCCCATTGTTCCTTCTGATTCAAAGCAGCAGAAATTAAATATCCCTCGCCTTTCTCTGCCCCAAACTGCACTTTCTTCTTGGTAATCCCCAAATTGGTTTATGGTAGCAGCATCACATCAACCAGCTGAGCTAGAAAATAAGCTGGCTGCTTTCCTAACTCCTCCAAACGCTGCCACACCCCTCTGCTATTTACTGTTTCTCCCAGGTACCCTGTTCTCTCACCATATTCACTGTTCAGTGATCAGTCCTCACCGAGACAACTAAAATGTCACCAGGGAACTCTGCAAGTTCCAGGGTCTTTCTCTTCAAACCACATTCTTTTTTTTCTTTTTTCTTTTTTTTTTTTGTGGTACTGGAGATTGAACTCAGGACCTCACACTTGCCAGGCAGGCGTTACATCCCCTCAAACCATATTCTCAACTAGTGCGACCTTCCTGCTTCCTTTCTCTCCCTTCTCCATCTCCCCTTGTCTTTTTTTCAGCTCTAGGGATGAAACCCAAGACCCTCAGCTGAGTTATATCCACATCCGTCTCCTTTAAAAAATGTATTATTTTTAGACAACATCCTGCTTAGTCACTGTATTGCCATGCAGTATTAGAACTTGTGATCTTCCTGTCTCACCTTCCCAGAGTGCTAGGATTATAGGTATGTGCCACCACACCAGGCCCGTATTATATTTCTTTTTCTACCAAAAGTATCAAAGAGTCATTAAAAGAGAAGCTGAGTGTGATCACACACCCCCATAAACCCAGGCAGTAGGAAGGCTCAGGAAGAAGGATAGCAGTTTGACACCAGTCTGGAAAACTTAGACATGACTTCAGAATCCAAGTATACAAGGCCCTGGGTTCAAGCCTCAGCACCACAAGAAGAAAAATGGACATAGTGATATCCTATTCCACCCAATTAGTAATGCTATGGCGGCAGTTTCTGGAAAGAGGGAGAGATAGCTGCAGTGTTGGATCCTGTACACAGATCAGGGGACGGCAGTGCTGAGGGTAAAGGTGCTGTACGTACACAAAAACTGTCAGGTTTGATTTTCCATGGAAAGACTGATAGTATGTACTTCACAACCTGTCTTCTGTGGAAGTAAGATGTAGTCAGTGGAAACCAGGTGCACTTTCATAAGAGCCCCTTATCGTGACACTGCGGCACACGGGACGTGGTAAGAAACCACCTCACACTTCAGGATGCCTCTGCGTAGTGGACCTGTGAGAAGCATTCAAGTAGATTCACACCAGGTCTCACGCCCTCTCTGATGTGATGTCTGCAGCATTCTACTTTCTCAGATGCAGAAACAGACTGAGAAGACTCTGGCCGGCTCCAGTCTCTAGCCACCCAGTGGTGCTGTTAGGGTCAAGTTCAAATGTGTCCTTGGCCAGAACTGACCCTCTTCATTGCCATGCTCTCAAGTTCCTCCAAGAAACTCAGACAGAATCACAGGGTAACTAGCCCACATGTGTACTTTTTAGCTAAATGAAGCAACAGACAAAAGTTGCCCTTGTTTTTTTTTTTAAACTCTTAACAAGTCTGAAGGCAGAGCAGCAGCATTCTGGTCATGAGCTGTTTTGAGAACACTTGGGAATGACTTGGGACAAAAGCGGTCATTTGAGAGAGATTTATCCAGTGGAATTATTTTGCCCTCAGACATGGTGTCTTCACACTGCCTACTGCCAATGTCGCATCACGGTGGCCCCACCGTGGCCAGTCTGCCAGGAGACACAAAGAAGTAAGTAGCTCAACAAATGGAAGCGACGTCAGCCAGCCAGGCATGGCGGTGCAGGCCTGCAACCTCACCACTCGGAAGGGCTGAGACAGGAGGATCGCAAGCTTGAGCCAAGCTTGGGTAGACTTGTGAGACGCTGTCTCAAAAGCGCCAGGAGTTTAGCTGAGCGTGAAGGCTGGCTTCAATCCCCAAAACCACCAAAAAAAACCCCCAAAAAACAAAACAAAACAAAACCCCAGAGATAACAAGAAATATTTCACAATGTTGTCTATCACAAAAGTGTTTCTCACTGGTAAAACACTGTGCCCCAAAAGAGGCATTTAGTCACTGCTTATTTCAGATAACTGGCATAAGGAGGAAGAAACATAATGTGTTTGAGTGCTGTTATCTGTAAAACAGAACACTTAAAGCACAAAATGAAATGAAAAATTCCAGTGGTGAGTATATTTTATTCATAAAAAATTAGCATGCAAGGTCTATTTATGACACCTACTATGTAGTTGCTACCTGAAACTTTTTTTGGATTAAATGAGACTTGATAAATCAGGTCAGTTTCTAAAACCAAAAGCAAACACAACCACTAATATAGTGTATAAAATTAAAATACAATTTACCTACTAAATTCCATAAATAATACAGACTGGAAGTTCCTACATCAGTGGAAAAAGTCAGGTAAATGACGAAGTCATTAAAAATAATAAACAGGTACTTGAAACATTATTTTAACCTAAAACAAATGGACATTCACTACTAGTTTCTGATGCAGGACTTCTGACTACATCTTTCCTGGGTTAGCTGACTAGAATTCTTAGGCAAATGTCACCCAAATGTGTCTCCCACGTACAGTTTCCTCCTTTTTTTGAAGAACAAGGACTTGTAAAACAACCAGTACAGCAGCCTTTGGGATAACAACTGCCTACCAGTTATTTACAGCTGGTCATGGCCGCCTAATTTAACAGGGAAAAAACCCACCTTGAATCTTTCCAAAATGTTTAATTAGTCCATTTAGACACAACCATATTTCTTCACCTATATTTCATCGGTACGTGTAATATTTTCTTAATGTACACAATTACAATAACAGACAGATCTGCCTGCAAAGCCAACTTCCTGTGAGTACGTCGTGAGACGGCAGAGGTAGGCATGTTCCAGCCACGAGCCACACTCAGCCTCCTGAGGATGTGGGGAGACATCAGCTCAGGAAGTTTCTGAAGTGTAATGTAACTGTTGTACTCACCTGCTGATTTTTCTTGAGTTTTATGTGCACACATACAGGTGGCTGATAGAGTGGACATTTTAATGTTTTTAATGGCAGACATGAAAAAGTTATAAAGAATGAGCATTTTGTGGAATTACTTTATTCACAGATAGCATCACCTTATTAAGTTGTGAAGTATATAATCACTTGGTTTTGTCTTGATACGCTGTATAGAGCATATACAAAACTGAATATTCTGTCACATAATTAAATATTACCATCTTTAAATTTCCAGAGGGCAGTCATGTTATGCTGTGAAGTATTTAGCTCAGCTTTATGCCAAGTGTACTAAGCCATGCCTCTGACTGATAAGACAACCCCTCTCTTCACCGGCTGTTGGACCCTTCTGGCTCCTCATGTCATGCCGCTCTGAGCCTGTCACCGCAGCTGCTTACTCCCATGGCATCTTGCCTGATGCCGTGTGTATCAGCACGGTCTCCTCCACTCCCACACCACACTCTGCAGCTCTCGCTCACTCATACCACAACTCCCCGACTCCTGCACATCTACCTCTGCGCACCTACCTACCTGTTTCACCTCCACCTTGGCCTGCTCTCCTTGCCCAGCTTAACCTCTGTCGGTCATTACGGCCACTCCCTGCTCCCCACCCAGTGCCCTGCTCCGATATCACCTCTTCACTCTCCGTGGCACAGTTCCAGACCCAGGCAGAACCTGTTCTCTGGCTTGTCTGCATTTGCACCCAGGCAGCTCAGCACGGCCGGGGAGAGACTCCACAGTGCTGTCCACTCAGCAACCCCCGGGCCCTAGTCCCTTCACTGTCCCTCTCGGATTTGCCATTTCACACACTGCCCTTTTTCTGCAAACTCCCTCCCCATTCTCACTAAGCTGACAGATGATCCTATTTCCAGCTGCACTGGAAGAAAAGACAATCAGAGGGAACTCCTGATAGACTCTCACCTCTGCTCACCTCACTCCACCACTGACTCTCTCCTCTCCCTCTGCCAGCACCCGCACCAGTCTACTCTGCTGTCTGCTTGTTACCATGGGGGAACGTGTTCAGATACCTATAGCCAGTCCTCTGCCACTTCATAAACCCCACCCTCTTATTCAAGGATATGCCTCTAGCTACTCTTTGCCGCTCTCCTACCTCAATTTCTCACTCTCCTGGGTCGTTCTATCAGGAATTAGATCCACTCGTATTCCTTCCGTCTTGAAAGGATCTCCTCTCTGTTTTCTCCTCCATCTATTGCTCCACATATTTGCTACTCTTATTAGCAAAATTTCTTGAAAGAGCTGCTTACCCCCATCTCCAGTTTCTCCTGCCCTGCTACCTCCTGAACCGGTTCCAGTCGGGTTTTCTCCACCACTCTCCTGCAACTATGTGAAGATCACACAGATCTCCACCCTGCTCAACAGCCAGCCCTCAGCTGTCACTTTCCCTCGGCCCGTGACACAGCTGGCATATTGGATTCCTATCTTCCTAGAGAGAACTTTGTTTCCTAGACTATTACAACCTTTTGATTTCCTCCTTCTTCACAATTTATTTCTAAATACTATTTGTGGGGACTGGGGAGTTAGCTCAGTGGTTCCGGTGCCTGTCTTACAAGCGCAAGGACCCAGGTTTGATCCCTGGTAACCACATACAATACTGGGCGTGGAGACTCACCCCACCAGCAATCAGCACTACACACCACAGTGCCGGGCGTGGTGGCTCACGCCTGTCATCCCAGCACTCGGGAGGCAGAGGCAGGAGGATTGCTGTGATGTGAATTGGAGGCTGAGCTCAGGGCCAGCCTGAACCACAAAGCGAGACCCTGTCTCAAAAAACCTTAAAAAACAAAACAAAACAAACAAACAAAACTATTTGTGGGGTCCTTCTCAACTGTCCAGATTTTAAGGTTCGAATGTCCCAGGCCTCAGCCCTCTTCTCCAGTTATAGATTCTGGAATAATCTCTCTTAATCATCTCTCAATAATCTTATCTATTTTGTGGCATTAAATACTGTCTGTACATTAATGACCTCACATTTATAATCCTTCTGCAAGGATGTTGTCTTGAATTCATACACCCATCTGTCTGCTTGACATGAACCCCCCCCACAAGTTTAACAGGCATTTCAAGCTCAGCATGTCCAAAATGACATTGTGCTCTTATGGCCTCCCCAGGCAACTGCATCTTCTGGGTTCTTTTGAAATCTGTCTTTTTCATAGACCTCTACTATCTGTACGTCACAAGAAAATTGGCTATATGCTCAAAACCAACCCAACTCCCACCACTTCTCGCCATGACTACTGCCTTGCTGTCCGTTACTGTGTGGCCTGGTCTTATGTGGCGTACAGCCCACTTTCCACACAGGAGCAAGTCAGATCACATCGCTCTTCTGCTCAGAGCCTTCCAGGGCCTCCCTGTCCCCCTCACCATCTTTTAAGAGTTTCTGGGTGCTGGAGTTTCAGGCTGGTGCACTTGCATCATCCTGTCTCGGTGTCTTCAGTAGCGGGGATCACAGGCAGGCGCTACCGTGCTGGCCAAGGCTAATGGTTTTTCTTTGGGGAGTGCTGGGGTTTAAACCCAGGGACTCTTGTATCCCGGGCAAGTGTTCTGCCACTGAACTACAGCCTCAGCTGCAAAGCTGACACCTCTATCAAGCCTACAGCATCTTGTGGTCTTGATCCTCCCTGCATGAGGACCACACTCCTCCTTCTGCCTCAGCACCCGTGGTCTCTTTGCTGTTCCCTTGTTGCGCAGACAGCAGTCTGCCTGTGCTGCCTTCCTCCACATAGCCACATGGCTTGCTCTTTGATCTCCTTCAAGTGTTGTTCAAATGTGTGTCCCTGCCTGAGGCTTTTCTTTACCATTTCTTTTATCACAGCCCACACCCACAGGCACTCCCTGCCTCTTGCTCCATTTTCTTCATGGCACTTGTCACCATAGTAGGTAATCAATAGTAAACTGCACTTTACTGAATGTCAAATTTCTTTTGCTCTAGATCAGCTCAGCAAACAGGCACTCTGTCCCATTTACTGAGGTGTCCTCAGGGCTCAGAACATTGTCTGGCACACAGGAGAGGCTTAATGAGTATGTGATGAATGAACCATTATCCTCAAGTGATTAAAATCAGGATCCAGTAACTAGTTTGTTGGTGTCTTTTGACACAGAATCTTTGTATGCTCCTTAAACATTTTCATTTTGTAATAGCCAATGTCATTCACTTATATTCCATTCATTTCATAATTTCTGATAGACTATTTTACCTGAATGTCTCAAATTTATTAAGGAGTTTCCTGAGTAAACAGCATGAAGGAAGTTTTTAGGAGGTATCTTCACTACATGTTTAAAGACATGCTCAATTTTATACTCACTCCCATTAAACTCACTCCTATTAATACTCACTTCTATTAAAATTCAGAAGTCGGTCCCTAATATCCACAAGATCACTAATTTTATTGGTCTTTTTCTAAAATAAAATGTCACCAAAATATGTTAAAAGCATGTCAGAACTTTTCTATGCATCAGAGAACTCTGAATAGGGTGCTCTGGGCAGAGAACAGGCAACCCCCTGACAACAAACTATACTGACTGTATACAAAGCAGCTTCTCAGGATCAGTGATACAAAAGGGGTCTAATGAATCAGTATGGCAGAATAAGCAAAATAGTCTGGAGTAAAAACAAAGGGAAGGATTCTAAAAGAAAACTACAATGAGAAAATCATCCTTCAGTGCAAACTCCAACTCAGCTCTTCGAAAGGTGTCCAGGCTCCTGAGGCCTCACCTCCTCCCAGGAGCGGCTCCACAGGGCTGCATCGCGCTTGCTCCCCCAGCTGCTGAACCGGGCTGTCCATCTGTCACTCGCCCCAAGTAACGCGTGTACCCTGCTTGCCATTTGTTTCGAAGGCAGGAAGGCAATGCAGAACAAAAGAATCCTTTTTGTGTTCTTAAGTCTAGGTCCTGGTTTAACTCCTCTAACCTTACAGGTGTTTAAAGTGGTGAAGTGACATACTTCTTAAATTTGAAAAAAGGATAAAGCAAAACAAATGTCCCATTTAATTTAATGTCAAAAATAACAAAAGTTGGGCTGGGGATTTAGCTCAGTGGTTCTGGCTCCTGCCTTGCAAGCGCAAGGGCCCAGGTTCAATCCCCCAGTAACCACATACCATACTGGGCATAGAGACTCACGCCCAGCAGCAATCAGAACCACATACACAGTGCCGGGTGTGGTGGCTCACGTCTGTCATCCCAGCACTCGGGAGGCAGAGGCAGGAGGATTGCCGTGATGCGAGTTTGAGGCTGAGCTCAGGGCCAGCCTGAACTATAAAAAGCAAGACCCTGTCTCAAAAAAAAAAAAAAAAGTTACCATGTGGAATTACCTGCCAACTAATTGGTTAAGGTTTACCAGGTTAAACAGGATCCTTAACTAGAAATTTTATCGTCCTATTTGGTGACTAAATAAAGCATCTCTGGCTTTGTGTCAAGAATGCACATAACTTTAGAAAATTAACTTTGATTTCTGTAACATAGTTTTCTTATAAAACTAATAATAATTACAATCTCAAAGGCAGTGAGACCCCACCAGAAAGGGACCACCAGCATAAGCTATCAAGTCTCAAACAGACAGAGCTCACAGTAGGAGCAAACATATTAACAACAGTATTGTGGTGAAGTTTCAGAGGCAGAAATCTTGAGGGAAAAGAGGAATAAACAGTAATTCCCCATTGCTGTCGAAAGATATTTTTTTCCTTCTGGAAAAGCTTGCTAGGGAGAGGTATAGCTAGATTGTTTTAGGCACTGAGGGAGAAAATGTCAAGAGCTGCTGCAGCTTTTCACACAGGAAAGTAGCACTTGTAAACTACCTGTAGCTGCATAAAGATCGCCGACTGACCTTTCCATGCGTGATGATAAACGTTTAAAGTGAACTCTCTTTTTCAGGGCAATAAGATTAAAAACATGTAACTGTGGAGTCAGATTCTAGCTCCACGACTGTTATGTTTGTGCCACTACACACTGAGTTTTCCAATCCAGTCTGAGATCCGGTCGCGTGCGCCTGCTCAGTGCTGCCACTGCCTCCAGCAGGAATCCTCGCTCTGTGCTCTTTCTACTCAACTGAGCTTTTCCAACAAGCCTTCCACATGATGGGACTGGCAGTGTGTATTGTACCCTTGGTCTTCACCGGTGTTTACCACTCTCACTGTATTTTCCCACCTCTTCTACCCTCCAGCTCCTTGTGAATCCCCTTCCAACTGCTACAATAAATTCATCTCTACACGTGGGCAGATTAGCCTTGCTGCATGCACCCAATTACTGTAATACATCGATGGCCTAATGAGGCTAAACAATAGCCTAATAAGGCTAAAAGGCCTGTCCTATTTCAGGTCTCGGACCTACAAGGAAAACAAGCAAATATGACCACAGTTTGGATTTCCTGTGGCAAAAAATAACATCAAACAAAATAACACTCCAAGAGATGATGCAACCATGAATTGGGGAGTCACACTGAGAACAGTGTACTTCCTTTCTGGGACTGCAGTGTGTTTCAAATGACAGTTAGTGGGCAATTACTGTTTTTGCAGCTGCTACCAATAAACCCAGCAGTGAAGGATATTTTCAAAGCACCCACCTTGTTGAGGACATCTCGCTGGCAGCCGAGATAAAGATTGGGAAGAATTCGGGTTGGCCCAATGTTGGTAACAGGTAAGCAAGGCTGAGAAATGCAGGTAGGGACTAGGGTAGATTTTCCTTCACAGAGGCCAGGGAAACAACGAGAGAACTCGGCAAACCCACCTAAGAATAAACATTATACAATTATGCCAGGCACTTCCATGACTATCCGATGAAGCTGTTTAAAGCAGAAAAATCAAATCTCACAGACCCAAGTGGACACCACTGTGCTCGAACCCTCTCCAGTGGCTCTGCTGAACCTGCTACATTGAGCCAGGGTGTGCGAGGCAGAGTAAGGGCATGACCCCCCACCTTCTCAAATGTTTCCACTGTCCTTGCAGACTCTGTGACATTTGCTCCCCACTTCCCATTCTTGTGCAGACTTTTTTGTGGAAAAAAGAAAAATTTTAGTCAATGGCAAAAAGCCAAGCCATTTATTCACAGAAGCAAAATGAGGATATTTGAAAAATGTGAACATCTCCCTACTTCCTGTTTATTGGCCTATTATTTTGTGCCCTCTCTCTCTACATATGTATGTTTGTGGGGGTTCTCATGTAGGAGACACTGTGATATTTAAGCTTTGGTTCTAACTTATTTCTCTTAACATTATGGTTTCTAGTCATGTCCATTTACCTACAAATGCCTCACATTTATTTTTCTTTATGATAGCATAGTACTCCATTGTATATAAATACTACAAATTACATATTCTATTGTCTTAAAAATATTTCAATATATATGCCAATATGTTTCATTTATATTAGTAGGCTATTTTTTTGAGGAAAAGTGTTGTATTACCAGGGTATTTTTTTGGGGTAAGAATCTTTTTGGTTATGTCTTACACTCTGAGTAACTACTTTGAAGATATTGATACACAGTGGAATAGCTGTTATTCTCTTATTATTTGGTTATGAAATTTTATTGCTCATAGAATAAAAAGTTTTAAAACTATAAACCAAGACTGAATTACTTCTTTAAAAAAATTGGTCATACTAAAAACTTTCTAGAATTAACTTTCAGTCATCCTACTATATTTTTCCATTTCAAAGATATCAAAAACATTCACTTCTACTCTTAGAAACAGCCTATCAAGTTCTTGGAATCTACAGTTAATCATGGTTAGTTACAGTATCTGGAAATCTGTTAATTTTGCTGAGTGCTAACTAAAAAGAAGTGTTGAATGGCCAGGGAGTTAGCTCAGTGGTTCTGGCACCTGTCTTGCTAGCACAAGGGCCCAGGTTTGATTCCCTGGTAACCATATACCATACTGGGCGTGGAGACCACGCCCAGCAGCAATCGGTACCACAGACCACACTGCTGGGCGTGGTGGCTCACGCCTGTAATCCCAGCACTCAGGAGGCAGAGGCAGGAGGATTGCTGTGATGTGAGTTTGAGGCTGAGCTCAGGGCCAGCCTGAACCACAAAGCGAGACCCTGTCTCAAAAAAAAAAGAAGTGTTGACTGACCCTACATTGCTGTGGGTACGCAGAGGACTTGTGGCAAGATTCTTGGACTCAGGAGAGCTTAGCTGTACTCTGGTCCTTCCGTTCTAATGCTCTGCTCTATGACCCTCCTTAAGTCACAGTCTTACCACCACTGCACAAGGGAAGGACACAGTTTCATGACCACTGAGAGAAGGAGGAATGAAAGCAGTCTTCCCAATCTAAATATGCCTTGCTATCTGAATTCAAACCCAGGAACCAATAGATTCTGACAAATTTTCACATAAATCCCTTGCCATCCAGATGCTTACCACTAATAAGCCCAACTCAAGAACCAAGAAGATTTGAATTAGAGAGAAAACTTATAATTTATAATAGTATTTCATACTTTGTTAAGTTGGAAAAAAAATGTATGTTAAGCCTTAATAGAAACCAATAAATCTCACTTCTTTTACTACCTCTTTAACTGAGCCTTACAGAAGATGGTCAACATCTCACTAACGTTATTTCTATCTCCTTCTACCAGACTTGCCTCTACTTCATACAGTGTCTGAACTGGGTATTCCAAATCTGCTGGAAGGGCCAGGAGCCAAGAGGAGCAAGCCCTTCCTCTGACTCCCGTTATGTCCACCTCAAACACGACCCAGCGGGATTCCTGTCTACTGTCCACACACAGTGCAGGCCAGGGACACAGGGAGCCAAGAGGCGGAAGGGAAGTGACAGCTCTGTCCCTGCCGATGGTCCAAGTATATTCCTGGCCTCTCAGGGGCTTATTACCTGCATTGTAAGTTCTTGAACTTGCTGGAGTTTTCAAGGTACTGTGCTGACAGAGTAGTTCCAGAACTGACATCAGAAATTCCTTTGTGTGATGGATGAGGTCTTCAGGAGCTGTTCCCATACAGTTTCATTTCTTACAATTTCCAACTATGACCCTCAGCCACACAAAGCTCACTGTCACTTCTCGCCCAGGAATGCCACCCCTGGCCTGCCATGTTTGCACATGTAGAAGGCATGGCACATTCACATGGGCCCCATGATCATAGAGTAGAGAAAACAAAAGCACAAGTTCCTACATCCAAATGCTCATCATGGTGTTACCACTTTCTAGCTGTCTTCTTTGATAGTTGTTTAGCCCCTCTGACTCTTGGCTTCCTCGTCTATACAATAAGGACGATGAGCACAGCTACCTCATGCGGATGCTGAGATGATTAGTTAACACAGTGAGCATTTGACAGGTATCAGTGATTATTATCCCACCGTAGTGTGTAGTACAAGAACAGCACCTTCTGGAAGGCCTTCCACCACCCTGGATCTGTAGCTAATTGTTAGGCTACACCTCTTTAGACCAAGGAAAAAGCAATGCTTGCAAGGTGACCTTCTTCAGAGCGTCCTGCACAGCACTGCTGTCCTACAAGCAGCTGGTAGGATGGAGTATTTGTCCAAAAAGTAAGAGAAACACTGCAGCTCCTATCTATGGGAGAGTCAGAGGACTCACAGGGATATTAAAGGATCCAAGAAGTATCTTCAAAGAACACAGTTTATTTAAGATAAACTTTTCTAAACTTATTGGACCATGGATTTCCCGCTATGACATTAATTGCTAGTGGAATTCAAACTTACAGAAATGTTAGACTAGGGCCACTGCAACTAAATGAAGTCTCTCAAAACTGTACTGTAGGGGCCGGGGAGTTAGCTCAGTGGTTCCGGCGTCTGTCTTGCAAGCGCAAGGGCCCAGGTTCGATTCCCCGGTAACCACATAACAATACTGGGTGTGGAGACCCACACCCAGCAGCAACCAGTACCACATCCACAGTGCCGGGCGTGGTGGCTCACGCCTGTAATCCCAGCACTCGGGAGGCAGAGGCAGGAGGATTGTGATGTGAGTTTGAGGCTGAGCTCAGGGCCAGCCTGAACCACAAAAAAGCGAGACCCT
>PVIR01013079.1:10729-43234 GCA_004026965.1 Petromus typicus | reverse complement strand
TGCTAAGTTTACTTGATTTGGTTTGTAACTCAGGAGAGCTGTTCTCAGTCTGGGGGAAACCCCATCCCGGCCTTGTCCCGGGCCTGTTTCCAGCCCCACAGCCCTGAGGCAAGCCCACTTGTTAGGGCGGCAGCCTCAGAGTCTGGGACAGGTTCCCGCTGGGGGCTGACTCTGCCTCTCTGTCATGTCTGACCTGTCACGTGTGCATCAGATGCTTCCTATAGACTCATCCTCTGTCTCTCCTTTAGACTTCACTCAAGGTGTTATAGAGTCTTTTATAATTGAGGTGACAGGCTGTATAAACCAGGAATTTCATTTCAGGGTAATACAAAGAATGTAATAAAATGTTTATTATAGAAAGGGAGAAGTTGGGTCTGAGAGGCTTCAGAAGCCTGCCCTAGTCAGGGAACTACCCTCGCTCCTTCCTGCTCCCCTCTGATTTCTGAGGGAGGAAGCGCATCCGGCTGAGGAAGAATGGAAGGGGAACATGGCTGCTCTTCTGCAGAGACAGCACGGATGGTGTGAGGACCGCACATCAGGAGCCAGGCTGCCTTGGTTCCAGATTTCTGCTCCACCCCTCAAAACTTACCACAGCCATTTTATAATCATCTCTGTCACGCTGGGCCATGGGAGGATGCCACAGAAGCACTTGCAGAAGGCAGAGGTCCAGGCCCTGAGGGACATGGACCGGAAGTCAGGGAAGGAGCCTTCATTGCCGAGAGATTGGTTCACACAGGAAAAACGGAGACCTGGAGGGGAGGATCGGCAGGGCCGCAGAGGAGCTGGAGCACAGCTGTGGCCACATCCGAGGCTTCTCCGCCAGCCCAGACCACCTAGGTTTGAAGGAGCCATTCTGTCCTAAGAGCGCCTTTTCTCCCGGGGCTGAGGACTAGGGTGGGGTTCAGGGAGAAGGCGGTACCCTGGGAAGCAGGGCTCTAGAGGACCTCAGGGCAAGGGGCCTATCTGTCCTCTGCTGTGGTTCTTGCTAACAAATCCAGCTGGAGCTGTACATGGAGTGCAGGGCCCAAAGAGCTCTGGGCGTCAGAACCAGGAAACAGCCTCTCTCTGGGACCTTGGCCACTCCTCGTGGCGCTCTGGGACGGCAGTCATCCTGTGGGATGCTGGCAAGAAGCTGAATTCCAGGGCAGCAGTCAGGAGCAGCCCTGCTGCTGCAGACAGGTCTCTGATCTTGGGCAAAGCTTCTCCTTGAGTCTCAGTTTCCCCATCTATAAATGGGAAGTGGTACTACCTACCCGACTAATGACCTTGTGCACAGAATCGGAAGGCACAGTGGCAGGGTCCTTCAGAGCATGAGGAGGACAGTCTTGGTCCAGCGCACCTGGGAGAAGTGCGCAGACATCAGTGTGGACATGCTGCACACCAGCATGGACCCGCACCCTGCACCAGCAAGTGGGAGGCCCCAGAGTCCCGGGCCTGGTGTGAGGGCTGGGATGGGGCCAGACATGCTAGTCAGGCGTCCCAGACTTCCAGGGACCACTGCTCACTTGACCAGCGCTGTGCAGTGGGGCTGCAAGAAACAGGAAGAGGAAAGCCTGGCAGCTTAATGGAAGCCCCCACGGGTCAGTTACAGCGGAGTGCTGTTCTCACTGGCTTCTTGGAGGAGGTTCTTGATCTTTGCTTACCTGGCTTGCTTAAATAGCGTTGTTGTTAATTCACAGTGTGGTCTTCCAGCCCCCACCCCAGTCTGTGAGCAATGCCCACAGGCCTACTAGCTAAAGCATTCGCAGTGCCACAGAAAGCACCCAGGAAAAGGCCTTGGAGACCCTTCGGTGAGGGACCAGGCCCAGTCCCCCCTCTCTTTGAAGGAAGGTAGCATGGTCGAGTCTGCGATGTTTGAAGTTAGGCTTCACAAAGTGCTAATTTTGTTAGAAATTACCAACTCACACCCCCACCCCAATAAAGAAAGGCAAAGAAATACTGAACCGTGTCTCCCTGACTGAGAGGCCTCTGCCTCCTCTTCACCCCTGAGGCCTTCTGGGCTTGGTGTGACCAGAGGCTGGCCCCTACCTGGCGTTAGGAGGGAGGGACAGACTTCCCCCCTTCTCCTGACTTTTGGAAAGTGAGATGCAGCTGTTTTCTGACCCAACTCAGCCTTTGTGGGTGCTGTGGCAGCATTCACAAGTCCCCCATCACAGGTTCTGGGGATGTTGCAATGGCTCTGGCCCTTCATGCCCCCTCAAGTTTCCACATTTTCAAAATCTTATCTTCGAAGCACATCGTGCCCCATGCAAGCGCCTCAGCCCGTGACCTGTTCTCCATGCCCTCCTGCACTCCACGGAGTTTATTTCTGCTTCTGCCCCAGCGGTGGTCACATATCCAGTCAGGCTGGCCCTTGGGCCTCACAGCAGCCCCACAACAGCTCCTCCTCTCACCACAGCCCAGGCCCAGCTGCGTCGAGGGTCTGAACTGTGTCGAGTGAGCAGGCCCCTGGCTGAGCCTTGAGATGTCTCGCTATTGCACCATGTCCTGCGGTCGCCACCTGAACCCCACATGCTCACTTTATGCCTGGGTGTGGAGAGGCCAGTCCTAGCCAGTTGGCCCTCTCCTCCCTCGGCCTGGCCCACCCCAAAGGCCCTGTGTGTGTCCACACTACTTTTGGACGCCAGTACTCTCACCTGTCATCTCTTGCCACTTTCTGTGCATCTTTGTGGGGCTGTGTCTGAGTTGACCCAGTGTGCCCACTGTGACACTGCCCGCCCTGCGCCAGCCTGTAGCCTTTAGTCTCTCAGGGCAGGTGCTCTGCTTCCCTGCAGAGATACATGGTGTGTGACCAGCCAGACCAACTCCTCCACCTCGCCTGTGCTTGTCGTGGCCAACGCTCCCTGCTCTCACGCCCTCCTCCACAGACCAAGGAAGTCTCCTGAGCCAGCAGCCTGTGGATCTGGGCTCAAGGTGAGGGGTGCTATCTGTGATTGAGAGACATGGTCAATGGAATTGTCTCACACAGAAATCGCACCCGTCACCTTGGCCTGCCGAGCGCCGCCAGCACCGAAGAGCGCACCTTCCTCCACCATCCTGCTGCAGGACCCTGGCCGAGGCCTGGGTCCGTGTGCTGCAGATGCACCCGGATGTGGACTCCAGCACTGAGCCTTCCCCAGACTTTCTCACTGTAAAGCAGGCGTCACACCTGCCTCATAGGGGTGTTGTGGTCACAACTTGTGGTCACAGTTGAGGTCACAACTGCCTGAGTCATCCACAGAGGCAGCTCTGACATCGGACCCTGCGGCAGTGGCAGCTGAGTGGCACTCTATTGGGGACAAAGGTGGTCCCCATGGGGCTGGTCAGTCCTGAGCACCTGAGAAGAGGAAGGGATCAAGGTTCAAGGTCGGGAGAGGCCTGCCTGGCCCTGGGGTCCCCTCTGCACTGTTCGTCCCCCAGGGCACTCCAAATTCCGGGTGCTGCTGTGACTTCTTTTAAGGAGCGGCCAGTCTGTTGCAGTTTATGGGAGAGGGTGGTGCCCCTCTTGCCCCAGCCTGGGCCAGCTTCCTGACATGGCAAGCTCCTTCTGGCCCCAGTCTTCTGTAGTCGTGTCCCAAGTGAGCCACCAAGTGAGCATTTAGGATGTTGCCCACCAGTGCCTGCGGGGGGCTCCTGGCGGGACCCCTGAGCCACCTGTGGGCAGCACAGGTGTTGACAGAAGGGCAGAGACTGTGCATACCTGCTCCCATCCCGTCCAAGGGGCAGCTGTGAACCCCGAGCTGAGCTATTGCTTAGTTTCCTCTTTCAAAGGCCATGACACCCACCTCGCCACACTGTCACACAGTAAGGTAAGAGCAAGTGTGACTTGCCAGCTGAGAAGTGCTGTGCACGCACAAGCGTGAGTTTCCCAGAGCCCCTGACCCGAGACCCTTCCTGGGGCCTCACTGCTCAGAACGTCCTGGTGTCACAGCCCCGGAGTACAGTCACACGCAGAAGGGAAGGAGCAGCCTCCCTCCTTCGTGGGCCCTGTGTGGAGCCAGGAGACTGTGGGGCCCATTATCTCCACTGAGGCTCACAGCTGATAAGCGACTTGCCTGCTGTTAACTCCGCTTGATCAGGGCTTGACTGTGACATTCCCTGACCTGGTCCATCTTCACTGGCAGAAACATCTAGAGAAGTGAAGAACCCTTCCTGTCCACTCTCCTCGCAGAGCACATGGACTGCCTTTCCTAGAAAGAGATCGTTCCCTCAGCAGTGGGCGTGAAGTCAGGCCAGGCCTGGGCCTCCTGTTCCTCCACGTAACTGCCACTCTTCCCTCACTTCCCCAGCGTGGACCCCCTGCATTGACCCACGCATACACGCGCCACTTAAGCCTCTTACATGCTGTGTGTTTCTGATGTGTTCTGTCTTTCCTTGTGGCTGTCTCTCTGGACTGCTGAGTTCTAGGTGAGTGCCATCCCCAGTGTGTGGCAGTGTGGGAGGATGAATGGGCATCTCTGAGCCCTGAGCATCAGTTCTGTGCTTTGCACTAGCAAAGAAGGGTGAGGCCCATCGGCCTATGTCAGTGAGGTAGAGGAGAGAGACTAGGGTGGTATAGGAGTCTGGGGAGCAGAGGGCCAGGCCTGGAGCCAGACTCCACCCAGAACTGCAAGGGAGGTCGCATGTGTGACAGAGCTGGGCCTCCAAAGCTGCAGCTCAGAGCAATGCTTGGCAGGCAGCATGCAGCCCTCAGCAAGAGGCCGTGCTCTTGCCCTCTCACCTCCACCATCCTGCTTCTCTTCAGTCCCTCTGGGGCAAATTAAGTCCCCAGAAGGGAAAGCAAGATGCTCACCCAGGGACTCAAGGCCCAGGAGCAGGACCGAGCTGGGCAGGGAGGAAATGAGGTCCTCTGCTTTCCCACCCAGGCAGCCAGGCCAGGGCTACAGATTCCTTGGAGGCCCAGTGTGGCCCTTAAAACTCTGTGTGCATGTTTTGCATATTTCTATCCTACTCCAAGGAAGTTCAAAAGGAGCTGTGCAAAGCCATGAGGGAAGACCCCACAGAAGTTGGTGGATTCAGGGAAACGAGCCCCCGGTCCAAGAAGGGCCCCTAACGCAGCCAGAGAGCTGAGGAGGCAGTGGGGTCCAGGCCAGGCCCTGGAGGGCAGGAGGCATCAATCCCAGGCCAGGATTTCCACAAAGCCAGAGGGAACCTCATGTTTCATGGCCAAGGAAGGACAGGGAAGAGCCTGGCTTTCTGCTTCTTGGTCTGTGAGCCGATGCAGAAAGATTAGGTGTCCAGAAGCCTCTGGGGAGAGCAGGGGCTTGGACCCAGGCAAGCCAGAGAGGATGTAGTGACAGCAGAGGTCGAGGTGGAGAGACCGAAAGGATAGTATGGAGACTCGGTATCTGGAGAGGGCCAAGCGCAGATCCCACGGAGAGTCGGGGAGCAGAGAAGAATGAATCTCTCAGAACAAAGAGGAACTCGCAGTGCTGAGGGCAAGCACAGATGGAGCCCCGAGAAAAGGCCAGTGGCAGAGAAGCAGGCAGCTAGAGGAGGAGGTGCTTACTGCAGCTGCCTGCAGTGAGGCAGAGTGCTGCTTCCAGACTTTCACACACAGGACTCTGATGGGCAGAAGTACATGGACTGGCCTTCCACCCAGAGGGCATGCTCACCAAGCCAAGCATGGTGGCACGGAGGCCCATGGCGTGGCTGAGCACTGTGGGCAGGGCCATGGGCTGGAGGCGGGGTCCTGTGCAGACCTGGAAGCTGGTCAGACTGGGAGGGAGGCAAAGCAGCAGGGGCTGTGGAGGAGGGGACAGATGTGGTGCTGAGGAAAGGAGCCCATGAAGGACTGAGCAGGGGCCACTGGCAGAGCTGCCCGGGCCAGGATTCATCTGCTGGCCCCTAGTCCCTCAGGCCTGCACAGCTCCTCCGCCCCACCCACACTCCCTGGCCAAGAGGAGAGCTGCGAGGGACACCTGGAGCCCCTGAGGCTGGCAGGGAGCCCCTGGGGGTCTGCACGGTCCTTCAGGCCTTGCGGACAGGTGAGCTCTGATAGGTTAGCTGGGAGCCTCATTAAACATTGATTCACCGAAGCTCAGGCGGTGGCTGTGCAGCATATCAGTTACCACTGCTCCAGCCAGGTGGCGGCGGAGGAGGAGGTAAGTGGCCAGGATGCAAGAGGCACCTGGCGGATGGTGCCCCGGAGCCCTTCCGCAATGGTCAGCAGGGGGTGGACCTTCTACTGTTTCTGCTTCTGCCACTGTGGCTGCACCGTGCTCTGCAGAGTGACCTGTAGGTGATAGCATCCCCTACCCCGCTGCTCTTCACCCCTGATGCTCTGGCGGGT
Source organism: Petromus typicus (assembly GCA_004026965.1). Classification (NCBI taxonomy): domain Eukaryota; kingdom Metazoa; phylum Chordata; class Mammalia; order Rodentia; family Petromuridae; genus Petromus; species Petromus typicus. The sequence continues at coordinate 36,963 of PVIR01013079.1, read as the reverse complement.
AGGGTGGGTGGGAGGGCAGGGGCTCCAGACTCTGGGACAAGAGTGTCACTGCAGACCGAGGGCATGCAGTGAGGGCTGCGGTGTGGCTGGCTGGCAGCAGCGGCAGCAGCTGGGTTTGGAGATCCAGACTCCCTGGAGGCACAAGCCACCTTGGGGAAGCCATTGTCTCTCCCAGCCCCAAGTCCTCCACCTGGCCCATCAGGCAGCTGACTCCCCGGGCAGGACAGACACTGCAGAGGAGCTTTACAGACATAGAGTACAACAGACTGTGCTGTTTAAGGTTCCAGATTGGCTTTATGTCCTGAAATGAGTTTATCAGGAAAGAGGGAGCCAGGTGTGGTGGCTCACGCCTATAATCCCACCACTTGGGAGGCTGAGGCAGGAGGATCACTGAGAGTTAGAGGCCAGCCTGGGCTACATAGTACGACCCTGTCTCAAAAAAGAAAATAAATAAATAAATAGAAAAAAAGACTTTGTCTACCCTGCCTACAAACAGGGTCTGGCCTACCCCGCTTTGGTCCCTACTATAGGTGTGACCTTGTGCAAGTCCTGCCCTGTCCCTGGGCCTCAGGACCCTTGCACTTAAGGAGAGGGCCATGAAGGGGAAGCACTCATGGCACCAGAGGGACTCTGGGTCTAAGCTGCCCTTTGTCAGAATTAAGGAACCCAGCCTCTGCTGCATCCTGGGGGGATGCCAGGGCTGGTCGGCACCTCTCCCTCCAAGCGGAGCCCTGCTGCACAGGACTAGTCTCCCTCAGCTGCCAGGGAGCTGGCCCAAGGCACAGGTCTAAGGGTCTGGTGCATATCTGCCCACCACAGCCCAAGCTCCTGCAGTGAGAATGTTCAGACAGGGAGTGCATCCACCAGGTGTCACTGCTGGAGAGCCAGGTGTGGAGATGGGCCCTGGTACTGCTGCTTCTGAACAGAGGCAGTCTGCTCGTCTGGCCAGGGCTGGGCGGCGGGCGCTGGGCAGAGTACTGGCTGGGAGACTTTTCCTGGGTGCTACACCCGGCTCTGCAGCTGATTCCCAGGCGGCCTTGGCCAGAGACTCTAAGAAAGTGGCCAGACCAGCACTTCGGCCCAGGTCACAGACTCTGTGCCCACGTGGGCACTCGTCTGCTTGGTGTAGGAGTAATGCTTATGAGGACCCCAGGACTCATTGTGAAAGAGAAGGCATGCCAGCCGGGTCTGGGATGGTTCCTCCCATTGCCATCCAAAGTGGGGGCGCTTCCTGAAAACGGGGAAAATGCAGTAGCTGGAGAGACGCAGGGGGAGAAGGGGGGGAACCCAGGAGACTCGGGATGCTGCTTGGCTCAGGCCAGGTGGCTGTTGTTTCCTGGCCAGAAATTCCGTCACCAAGCAGGTATTGATCCTGTCTGCACTCCCAGGATCTCAGGTTCATCTTTTCAGGAGGCCAGGGGATGCCTTTCCTGGAGAGGAACTAGACAGCCCCCTGTCACAGAGGAGCCGTGGGCATGCGACCGAGGGTAGATGGGGAGCAGAGAAAGACCCTGCGCCCCTCTATGTGGGTGAGGACACTGAGGCCTCCCCCTGCTCTGCCTGAACGCTCAGGCGGGTCACAGATTAGCTGTCCTCCCAGGGACTCCCACTGCCTGCTTACCCCAAAGATAACGCAGCATGCATGCCCATGCACAGCCTCAATGAGAGGGCCAGGAGGAGATGGCAGAGTGGACAGGGCAGTTCCCATGGGCCAGGCAGCGACCCTCGGGTCTGACAGACTTGCTGCCGGGGCCACATCCACTCCACACCTGTCACACGAGTTCTACCCACTGGCCTGTGGGTAGAACCTGCGCATTCATGAGCAACATCTGTCTCCTGGCACATCTCACAGTGCCACGTAGGTGAGCACCGAGGCAGTGAGGCCATCAGGTGCTGAGAGCCCACAGTCTCTGTCCAAGAGGAGACCCGGTGTGTGCACGAGCAGCGATCTCCTTGCTGGCCCAGCACCTCCCTCCAGTTGTCCTGCCCCCCTGCCCAGGCGAGACAATGGAGGACTTTCACTTCAGTGCTCCAGCCAAGGCCGCACCTCTGCTCCAGCCCACCGGCTTCCTTAAAGATACTGGACTGACGTCAGGGCCTCTTCCCTTCACAGCCTGTCTCTTGCACTTGCGCAGTGAGTGCACACTGAGGTCAAGAAGTGTGCAGCGAGCAGGGAGCGGGACGGGCTGGGGGGCCGCCCTGTCTGCCTGAGCCATCGCCATCGCCTGCCTTGGTTGGTACAGACTTGTCTAACATGAGTACGGGTCCCACGAGGGCCCTACACACCCCAGCCACAGGACCCACATGTGCCCCGTGTCCACAAGCTGTGCCGGCAAGGGGCAGGGGGACAGTGTTGGCCGTTTGTCTCCCTGGAGCCCCGTGTGCACCCAGGTTCGTCTCCTCTCTGCCCTCCCTGCCCCTTCCCACAACACCGGGCACCATCACAAGATGGTGGTGCCCTGGGTTAGAATCCTTTGTCAATCCTGTGTTGATGACTAAAGTCCTTCAAAGTGGTGCGGTACGAGCACCAAGTGACCAGGTATGCTTCTGGCCCGCCTGCTGGACCCCTCAATGGCAGTCGGCAAAGGGTTTGCAAGAGTTCGTTCACAAGGCCTCCTCTCAAGTCCCCTCCCAAGGATGTGGGGGTGTTTGTGGGATCAAGGAGTGGGTTGTTCGAGTCTCAGGGACAGGCAAGAGACGGTGTGGTCAGTGATCTGCTCGGTGTGATGCATTTCCCAGCTGCACACAGGACGTGTGTTGAGAAGATGTCACATGATGCGAGGGGAGTGCCTTGTCACCTCGGTGCAGCCCTCTCCCTCCCCTGGGCACGTTTCAAGCCCCCTCTCCTTGTTTTCCTAAGTCTCCTGCAGTCTAACTCACAAGGATCCAAGGACTCCTCTGGGTCCTCATGTTTGATGGGACCTGGGCCTGTGGGACTGTAGGAACTGTCACAGTCAGAGGATCTGCACTACCGCACAGGACTCAGCCTCCTGCTCTGGGCTCCATGCAGAGATGCCCCGTCTCTGCCTCCTCCTCCCTTCATGGCCATGAGCTCGCTGTGCCGCACTAAGGTCCGGCTGCCCTGCAGTCTTCACAGGAAACGGCCCTTCCTCTCCTCCATTTGTCTGTGGTGCAGAGTCTTTCCATTTTGACTTTGGCAACTCTGCCTGAGGGTGTGAGACGCGGGGGTGGGCTGGACCCTGCCTGTTGGCCAGACCAGCTTTCACATCCTCCAGCTGGCACATGAGGCATGGCATGAGCCCGAGGCTCTGAGCAAGTACCCCCCCTACCTCTCAGAACCACCATAGCCCATAGGGAAGATAGTGAGATAGTGTCTTTTTTCTTGTGTGTGTGTGTGTGTGTGTGTGTGTGTGTGTGTACAAGGAGCGCTGCAGTTGAACTCAGGCCCTCACACATGCCAGGGGGTGCTGTACCATTGAGCAACATCCTACTCCTATTTATTATTTGAGACAGTCTCACTAAATTGCCCAGCTTGGCCTCAGATTTGGAGTCTCCTGCCTCAGCCTCCTGAGTAGCTGGGATTATAAGTGAGTGCCACTGTGCCCTTTTAACTGGAAGTGCATACCTGACTGGCTTGGATGCAGGTGGGCTGCTGTCTGGCTCAGTAGAAAAGCCAAGGGCTTCAACAGTAAGGACAGCTAACATTGGCGGGCTTGATGGCTTACCAGGGCTTGTTGCTGTACACCTTTCCCAGCAGCTTTGGGAGAAGCCACTACTTGTACTAGTGCTGGTGTTGTGCCTCACTGTAAGGAAGAGGACGCAGACTATGCAGGGGCACAGAGCGCACAGGTGCATGGCAGAGTCCAGGCCTGATGCTCCACCCCACATCTGGCCAGCTCAGTGCTTCCAGATCCCCGCACCCAGCTGTGGAAAGGATAGAAAGGCCTCTGGCAGAACTCAGCACCTCACAAGAGAGGCCAGGGTGTCAGCATCTCCTCAATGCACCCCAAAGCTGCCACCCAGCACAGGGCGCCAGGTGTGGCAAGGGACAGTCTGGCAGTGCCCTTGGCCAGCCACTGCCTCTGTGAGCGTGCATGCAGGTGGGGACCCTTCCCGTCCCTGACTCTGAGTGGTGTATAATGAACACCCATGTGCCAGCCACCATCCTGAAGGCAGAGAGGTCTAGAATCAAGGGTCATACCCTGGGGCAGTGGGAAGCAGAGGGGCCAGGCTCTTTACTGGCCCCAGGTTACCTGTGAGAGTGAAGTCCTGTGGTCCATTGGCTTCTTAGCCACCCACTTCTTAACGCCATCACAATGCTCCATAACTTTCTATGTGAGCTGTGGAGGTAATGGCACCCCATTTTCTGTGGGCGTCTCTTGGGGCGTCCGTCCTCCAGTCCAGTTCCATCCTCCCAGCCCGAGTGATCAGCAGCACCTTCCAGCCTCCACAATTCCACTGGGTAAATGCCGCTAGAGTCAGGGAGGGAGGAGGCTGTGGGCTCCGTGAGAGGCCTGTGGGCATGGAACCAGGAGAGAGCTAGGCCGGAGGAGACCTCGAGGCAGAGTGATGCCACGTTGGCCTGGAAGCCCAGGCCTTCCCGTGTGCCGCTACTCCATCTGGGCAGTGGCCCGAGCTGCCAGAGCACTGCAAGTAGACTGCTCCCAGACTCCCTAAGGGGACAGCACCTGCTCAGTGGGAGCCCCCTTCCCTGGGCCTGCACGCCACCCCTGGAACAAAGGGGCTGAGCTTCGTTCTGAGGACCTCGGTTAGTCAAGACAATCCAAAGGTTCTTCATTTAAGAACGGAGAAGCTGGGCCCAGGGGCTACTCAGGAGGCTGAAGCAAGAGGATCACAAACTCTAGGCAAGCTTGGGAAGTTTAATGAGACCCTGTCAGAAAATAAAAATTAAGGCTAAGGGTATAGCTCAGTGACAGTGTTTGTCTACATAGCCAAAGCCTGGATTCAGTCATCAGCACCATGCTAAATCATCAATCAATTGATCAATCAAAGAGCAGAAGGCCTGGACCAGGGGTTTTAGCTCAGTGGTTCTGGTGCCTGCCTTGCAAACCCAAGGGCCTGGGTTCATCCCAGTAACACATACAACAAAGCCAGGCATGGTGACTCACGCCCACCAGCAACCAGTACCACATGCTACAGTGCCGGGCGTGGTGGCTCATGCCTGTAAGTCCAGCACTCGGGAGGCAGAGGCAGGAGGATTGCTGAGTTTGAGGCTGAGCTCGGCCAGTCTGAATTACAAAGCGAGACCCTGTCTCAAAAAAAGGAAAATAAAAAACGGAGGGCCTTATGTAGCCAAGCGTTCTTTTCCTGCCCATAAAACTCCAGCTAACTAAGAGGTCCTCTGAGAAGAGCTGGGCTTCTGCTGGCCTCCCTGACCCACTGGGAAGGTTGGGGAGGGAGCCTAGACACAGAGGCCCTTGCCACAGCCAGAGGAGAACCTGTACTCAGAGCAGGATCTGCCTAAGCTCTCAGGACAGGGCCTCGGCCCCAAAGCAAGAGTCCAGCTAAAGTGTAGTGTAATGGTTAGACCAGACTATATTTGGCAGAAGTCCCCTACGCAGGTCGGAGCCCAAGGCCTAAGCCAGAGCAGCAACAGAGTCCTGAGCGTAGCACACACTTACAGTCCCACTGTCTGGGAGGCTGAAGCAGGAGGATCACAAGTGCACAGGCAACCTGGGTGACTTTATGAGACACTGTCTCAAATTGAAATTTTAGAAAGGCTGGAGATGCAGCCCAGCCCTAGAGTACCTGCCTCGCACGTGCAAGGCCCTGAGTCCTAGCCTCTCTGTGTCGAAACCTCCATGTCTGGTGACCACGAGCTATTGTCAGTGTCAATGACTTACAGGACAAGGGGAGGTGAGAAGGGAGGGGCCAATAGCTAAAAACAGTTGTTTTTAACTGTGTAAAAGTTTGGGCTCAGTGTATTTATGGCTCTGGGGAGAAGCCACCAAAAAGGGAGAAGGAAGGGCTGACTGAACTGAGGTAGGCCCTACACAATGAGACCCCACTCCACAGGAAGGTGGGCACCAGGTATCCCCCCTGCAGCCAGCGGCAGGCACTGTGACCATAGTTGGGCTCCCCTCCTGACCACTTTGCTCTGTGCTTCCGCCCTGCAGGCCCCTCCGCCCAGCGTCAGGTGCAGAATGGCCCCTCTCCCGAGGAGATGGACCTCCAGAGAAGGTAACCAGGGCCCTGGGTGAGCAAGGACAGCCCGCGGCTTAGCCCCACACTGGGGACACGGATGCGGGCTGAGCAGGAAGGCCCCGGCGCTGTCCCCTCTGTTTAACAGGGCTCCCTTGCACCCCCTGTCTCCAGGGAGTGTGCTCCAGATCAGGCATGTTTCCTAGAATGCTTGCTGCTATGAGATTCACTTTGCTGGTGGTTCCTGAGTATTTCCTGAGCCCCTAGTCGGCTTCTTGGCAACTGAGGAAGGTCTTTGCACACTTCATTTCACTTTCATCAGCACACTAATAACTTCCAGGCTGTTGTTACTGCTTCCCGGGTGAGCTTTCCGGACAGGGGAAGCTGAAGGTCAGAATGGAAACCGGCTCAGAGTCAGGCAGGGAGCTGGAGCCTAACCAGGCCAGCAGTCAGGCAGCTCCTCGCCAGGTCCCAGGGCACCTGCACCCAGAGCAGGGTACAGGACTGGGCCCCCCACACATGAGGCCCACGTGAGTGTCAGGCAGCTGCTCTGTTGCCCTAGCCGTTCTCTTAGAGCTGGGTCAACACCCACAGCACTTCCTTGCTCTCCCAGGCCTAAGTCCAGGGACAGTAGAAGGAGTGGCCTCAGACCGGCACACCTCTGCTGTCCAGCCATGACCCAAGGGAACCTTGCCCATCTGCTGCCAAACATTTCAGCCAGGTTGCAATTAAGTGTTATTCCAAGCAGAGGATAGTTTCTCTCCCATGAAAACACTTTCAGAACTCTAGATCTGATCTTTAAACATTTTTCAAATGCTCTTATTTGCTGAGTTTCCTACATCTGGAATATGGGAAGTTTGGGGTGGAGATGCAGTCACAGATGCTGCTGGGAGCCCTGTACCACCTCACCGGGCCCAGGGCTCCCCCTCAGCCTTAGGCCTCAGGCAGGTGGGCCTTGGTTATCCCTGGGAGGGGAAGCAGCTTGCCCATGAGCACACAGCCACCAGGGCCACCACAGGCACCAGGAAGCTCCCTGCCAGGGTGAGATTCATGTGTTTATCCTCTGCCCTGTACTGCTGAGCACCTACTGTGTGCCCGAGACCCTCAGCCCACTGCAGATCAAGCTACCTGGCCCTGCTCCACCATGGCAGCCCCAAGTCAGAGCTGGCCTGATGCCACCAGGCTTGATGGCAGGCGTTTAGAGTTTGTCCCACCCTGGCTGCAGCCTTGCTGGGCCCTAGCTGATTGTGGAAGGCCCTTGCCTCCCTTTCTACTGTCTTCCCCACTGGGTTCCCGATGTACTGGGGGGTGGTCGCCCTCACACCCCAAGGCCACTCCACTGTGAGAGAGGGTCCACTGATTACGCTACTGTGCTGTGCCACACAGCCTCCAAACGACCTGCGGCAGAGAGTGGGCCAAGCGGCCTCTAGGCACACTCTCATGACAACCCTCAGTGCCTAAGGAGAGCCCCTTGGCCGACCTGTGACAGGGCCATGACCCCAGTGCTGGCTGAGCTGTTACCCAGGGAAAGCTTGACCCCAGCAGTGACTGAATCAGATCACCAGGGGTGACCCAAAAGCGGGGTGCTCCCTGTCACTGTACACCCTGTCAGATGTCGGCACCCTGGGTCCCCATGGCCACACGGAGCAGCTCCGGGGCCAGGTACAGAGAGCCAGCTGCCCACTGTGCTTGCCTTCCAGACAAGTGATGGAGCAGCAGCAGCACCGCCAGGAGTCTCTGGAGAGGAGGACCTCGGCCACAGGTGAGCCCCTTCCCCATGTATAGGCCCCGTGGTGAGGGCTGCAGACACACTGAATCCAGCCAGGAGCCCAGACACAGCTGACACTTGTCCTGACTCTCAGGCATGTGGTGGCCACCTGGAGTGTGGGGGCTGGGGACACACAGAGGAGCACCCCAGTCAGAGGGGATGGCACAGTGTGAGGGGACAGCCAGGTGGGCTCCCCAGCCTTTGTCCTGAGCCCTGAGTGGGACCCAAGGAGGGGGACCCGGGGTCAGGGGTCAAAGGGATAGGATGCTTGTTCGCCCTCTCAGTCTCCAGGGCCTCTGCCGTGCATGGGTGGCCTTGACTGGCACTGCAACACCCCTCCCCCTCCCTCACGTCCCCTGTGCAGGCCAAGCCTATGGAGGCCAGCCCTCCTTGTGCCTGGGAACAGCTCTGTTGTGAGTCCTCCCGCCCAGCACCGAGGGTCAGTTCCAGTTCCAGCTCAGGGGCCAGTTTCTGCCAATGCCTGAGGTGGTGCTAAGGATTGAGAAAAGACAGAGAAGCCAAAAGGCACAGCTTGCGGTGTGAGAGCTTCCCGTCCCACTGGACAAAGGAAGCTGGAGCCAGAGGCAGTCCTGGGCTCAAGGGGCTGTCTGGCTCACATGTGACGGAGCGGGCCAGCCAGGCCCAGATGCCAATGACCAGACAGGGAGCAGCAGGGACCTGGCTCACCCTGAGGGCTTCCTGGAAGGGTGGACCTGGGCTGACCCCTCCCCCTGAGCAGCAGGCCTATGGGGTCCTGAAGACTGACTATGCCCGCTTTATTTCAGGGCCCCTCCTCCCACCCGGGCACCCCTCCTCTGCAGTCAACGCGCCCCTCTCGTGTAGTGGGCCTCCACCCCCACCCCCACCGCCCGTCCCACCGCCACCCACGGGCGCGACACCCCCACCCCCACCCCCACTGCCAGCTGGAGGAGCCCAGGGCACCAGCCATGACGAGGGCTCTGTGTCAGGCCTGGCCGCAGCCCTGGCAGGGGCAAAACTGAGGAGAGTGCAGCGGGTAAGCACGCGGGAGAGAAGGTAACCTGTGCCCTGCCTGGCAGCCTCCCTCATGTCAGGGCATCTGGCAATGAGTGAGAGCGAGTGTGTGTGTGTGTGCACCTGGGGTGGGGGTGGGGAACCTTCTGCCAGCTGCTCCTGACAGGGAGGTGGGACAGCGCTTTGTAAAGACAGAGTGCTCCATTACACAAGCTCTTCACAAGCAGGTACAGCATTTTCCTTTTATGGATGAGGAACCTGAGGCAGAGGTTACTCAGGTGCTAGTCACACCAGATATGCTGCAGGGCTGGCCACAGCCCGGGGCCTCCAGAATCCCCGTCCTTTGCTTTCCCATTGCCAGTTTCTTGCAGCTCAGGCTTCGCTCCTGAGACCTCTGGTGCAGGCACTGGCATGAATCCTGACTCCTCCCACAGAACTGTCCCCCTTCAAGAAGATCAGCCTGTAGAACTGGGGTGTCCGCTCTCGGTGTGACCTGGGCCAGCCCTGTGGCCTTCTGGACTCTGGTTTCTCCTCGGGTGGGCTGGGGATGTCCATGCTACCAGCAAGGGGCCATGTACACACACTCCCGTCTCCCCCTGAGAGGGGCTGCTGCCTATCCTGAAACGTGACACCCCATCCCATCAGCCAGAAGATGCCTCCGGAGGCTCTAGTCCCAGTGGGACCTCGAAGTCCGATGCAAACCGGGCAAGCAGCGGCGGTGGTGGAGGAGGCCTCATGGAGGAGATGAACAAACTACTAGCCAAGAGGTGGGTCTTGTACTTCCAGACCCTGTGCGCCCTTCTGAAAGCCGCCCCCTCGGCGCCACTCGGAGAATTCTCCCTGGACCTCCACCCACTTTGTCACCAGGCTTAGACAAATGAGCAACACAGTTATTGCAGCTTCCCTCTCAGAGTGTCACCTGAGTGAGTGCTAGTGAGGAAGCCACACCTCTGGGCCCACAGTGGGGTGCAGGACAGGGATTCAGAAGCGGCCTGGACCCAGGTACACTGATCCCTTTGTGTCAGGTTGGCTGGGACCTTTGGACCTGATTGTCCACCTCCCAGCCATGCTGTCAGGAGTGGCTCCAGCCTGTCCGAGGCCATCAGCCTGTCACTGTGGCTGTTTTGTTTGCCGCAGAAACCTGAGGCAGTGCAAGGTCATAAAGCCCTCTCTTGGAAAAGCTGCAGGCCTTGGGTCCTGTCTAAGTTGTCCTGATGCAGTTCTCCAAGGCTGTGCTTGCCCTGCGCACAGGAGCAGGCCTCGTGGTCACAATAGCCCTGGTGTCCAAAGGAGGCCCAGATCCTGCGCCATGGTGCCTGACGACCTTCTCCGGTCCTCTGCTGCCCTCCTTGTCAGCCGCCCTGCCTCAAGTGGGAGCTCGGATATCCCAGATCATCCGATGAGTCCAGGAGGTTCTGTGAGGAAATTCTGAGGGGACAGAGGCCCAGGCATGCAGGGAGCTGGCCTGGGCTACCCGGGAGGAGGAGCACCCCGAGCATCAGGCAGCGAGGATGACCCACAGTGTGGCCTTCCCCAAGCACCCATGCGCCTTGGCCGACTAAATTGGCAAGACAAGGACACTTGAAAGCAACTTCCACAAACCAACAGAGTCCATGAGGAGCTGAGTGGCTGCAGGGAGGTAGAGAGAGCTCAGCACAGAGGGGAGGCTCCTCATGCACCCCCCTGAAGCATGAGTGTGTACTCAGTCAGGGCTGAGGGGGAGAGGGGTCGTCCCTGCAGGAAGATAGCACAGGAATGAACCTCCCAGGGCACCTGGGCAGGCTAGGGAGCCCACTACACCAGATAGCTGGGCAGGAAGGAGGGTCTTTTCCAAGCAGAGGTATGCAGGGGGCAATACAAAGGTTCATGCAGAGGTGCTGGGTGCCAGGGTCTTTCACAAAGGCTGACCTCTTTTAGTCGGCATGTTTGTGCTGTTTGTGGTCTTGGGAATGGAACCCAGGCCTCATACATTCTAGGAACCCACACTGCATTCCCGGTCCTTTTTTAACTTTGTATTTTGAAACAAGGCTGTCCTCAACTCTGCATTCCTCCTCCTTCTGCCTCCTGAGAGGCTGAGATTACAAGCATGCACCCCTATGCCTTGCTTTTTTACTTTGGTTTGGTTAGGTTAGGCTGGGTTGTTTTTGGATAGTTTGGTTGGTTGCTTAGCTGCTTGGTTGGTTGGCTGGCTGGTTGGGGGGTTGGCTGGCTGGTTGGTTGGTTGGTTGGCTGGCTGGCTGGTTGGTGGTTTGGCTGGCTGGTTGGGGGGTTGGCCAGTTTGGGCCCTGCTAAATATGGAACCCAGAGCTTTGGGCCTCTGAGAGAAGTGCCCTACCACTGACTCACCCTCTGCCTGATCTGCTCTACGTATCTGAGATAGAGCCTGGGCTGCTGACCAGGAACATATTGCACTAGGGCAATACAGTGCAGACCAGCGAGGAGACTCACAGCTCAGGAAGAGACAAAGGTGGCTGGTAGTTGGGGATAAGAAGCAAAGACTAGAAGTGAAAGTCAGGGGCCGGGGATTTAACTCAGTGGTTCTAGCAGTTGCCTTGCAATCACAAGGGCCTAAGTTTGAGCTCAAGTACCAAAAAAAAAAAGGTGCTCTGAAAATGAAATTCAGAAATGGAATTGACCAGGCTCACTCTTATAAGAAGTTTCTATCAGGGACAGTTCCTGGGTTTTAGGGCACTGTCCTGAGAAGAGGTGGGTGCAGAGGCCACAGGTGACAGCAGGGCCAGCACATCACCTCAGGCTGGAAGAGAAATGTTCCAGGGACTTCGTGGAGCTGGAAGCCATGAGAGGCCGTCTCAGGAGGTCCATGTCTAGAGCTCTGAGAGGCAGCCAGGTGGCGGTGACCACCGAGACTGGAACACCAGGGCACAGCACGGTCCTGCAGGGACCCCGGCAGCCCTGTGGCCCTTCCGGCTCCTCCTGGTGTCTGGATGGCAGGCAGGCAGTGGGCGTAACCCCCCACAGTCCGTCCACAGTGGGCCAGTGCCCTGTGCTGTGCAAGAAGCATGAGGAACTGACTTGTCCCTCCTCCTGGTTTCTAGGAGAAAAGCAGCCTCGCAAACAGACAAGCCAGCTGAGAAGAAGGAAGATGAAAGCCAAACGGTAGGCACCTGCCTGCCCGCCTGCCCCCCTGCCCTCCCAAGACCCCTCTACAGCCAGGTGTAGTCCATCTATTAGGAAGGCCCCAGGGTGCACCAGGGTGGACACCCATAATGGGCACCCCAGTGGTGGCTTAGAGCTGGGGCAGAGGACGTCTATGCAAACTTCCTCCTAAGACAGCCCCAGACCCCTGCCATCCCTCAGGCCCCTGCTGTCCTGCAGGCCCCTGTGCGTCCTGAACCCCAGCAGGCAGGACTGCACTGTGGTCTTGCTCTCCTGCCAATCACAGGCCCAAAGACCAGGCGGGCTTCCCACGTACTGCCGTCCACACCCAGGGGCCTCAGCCAGCTGTGGGCCAGAGCCCCGAGGCAGCCCCACAGCCAGCCCGTGCTGACCTGTCCTGCTGCAGCCCAGGGCCATGGGCCAGCTCTGGCTTTTCTTAGGACCCTAAATGGCGAGAGCCAAGCTGTGAAGGGGAGAAGGTGGGTTTCAGCCCACGGGTTTGGAACAAGAAGCAGGTCAGGAGCCTTCGGCTCCAGAGTGGAGCTTACGTCTTCAGGGCCCCTGGAGAACATCCCAGTGTGGTGCTGCGCACAGGAGGCTGAGGCAGGAGCATCACAAGTTAGATCACCACCTCGGCAATTTAACAAGATCCTATCTCAAAGGAACTTGAAAAGGAATGAAAATGAAATTCAGGGTAAAGGCGCAGGATTCAGTCCCCAGCACCACATGCACACTCCCAAAAAACAGTTCATTGAGAATGTTTGGGAAACAGGTTTTATACATGACCCTGGTCCAAAGATATCTTGCCTGGCTCCAAGCAGCCTTCCGAGTGGACTAATGGAAGAGCTTTCTTTCAATCTTAGGAAGATCCTAGCACATCCCCAACCCCGGGGACCCGAGCCACCAGCCAGCCACCTAACTCCACAGGTAAGAGGCACCGCCCTGACCCCATGAGACTTGATGGAGCCTTAGTGCACTCTGAGGGAGGGCCCATCCCACAGAAGCTCAGCTCCCATGAGTCTCCCCACCTCCCTCAGAACTAGAACCAAAGTCGAGGCCCTGGGCAGGTGCACAGGAAACCCTGGAGCAAGCTGACCCCGGGGTTTGGGGCCCATGCCACAGCTGGGCAAGAGCAAGCACTTCATCAGCTCTCCAACCCACTCAGAGGCTCCTGCTAGGTAGGGCACTGTCTCCCCTGAGCCACAGCCACCGCCCCTCTCATGGGGACAAAGCCCAGGACCTCCCACACGCGAGAGCTGTGTCACTACTAGCCCAAGAAGAAATCTTTGTGCCAGAGCCCTCATCTCCATGTGATCCCAGCTGGAAGGTGGGCATTCTGGAAATGCTCAGTGGACCGGAACCCCAGCCCTTGGTGCAGGTACTGCTTGGCCCGTCCACACAGCTGTGCGGAGGGACATGCGCAGGGCAGCGTGATGAGTCCCAGTCTGGTTATGCAGTTACCCACAAACGCCATCCTGCTGCTGCTCTCTGCTGGCCTGGGCTCCTGAGTTGTGCAGTGAGGTGGGGGCAGGGAGGGCAGGCCGCCCTACCAGGTACCCGGCGGCTCTCGACAACTGTTGGCACGTCTCACACCCCTGCACAGTGCACACGTTAGTGAGTAGCTGTGTCCTCTCCTCGGACTCCGCCTAGGTGTGGATGTTCCCAGATCCGAAGCTTCTTGGCCAGCAATCATGAACAACGTCAGTGCCACTGTCTGCTCGAATGCAGCCCAACATGGGGGCCTCAGTCTTTTACCTTTGAGGACTTCGAGGCTACCTCTGGTCAAGGCATCTGGCCTTGGCCCAAATCCAGAGGGTGGCGGGCTGGCGGGGTGGCCTCCTCACCTGCCAGCTGCCACAGGCCAGTCGCCACCCAGGGTATCTGTCCTGAGCCCCACACAACTCCTGTGGTGAAATGAGTCCTCATCTTGCAAAGGTTGAGCATCCCTAACCCAAAAACCCAAACTGAAACTTTCAGAGCAAACTCCACATAAAGTCTGCAAATATTCCAAAATTTAAAAAAACTATCTGAAACACTTTTGGTCCCAATGTTTCAAATAAGGGCTCCTCAAAACTGTAGCATAACGTAAAAAAGAAGCCCAAGCAGCTTTTAGTGCAGGATGGGAGACAGCAGGTAGGACGGAGAGCAGATCCCAGGAGCAAGCAGGAGCTCAGATCGGGGTTCCCGGGGCGTCACCCACCCATCACCTGATTGCTGGGACAGCCAGACTGTCCTGGGAGATGTGAGGCTGGGTCACAGTCAGGAACAGGCACCCAAGCTGCTGCAGGGCAGGTGACTAGTCCCGAAAGGGCACCTCGGCCGTCAGCACAAGGGGCTCCTGCCAGGGGCTTAGGCCAAGCCGCCATGGAGGCCCAGCTCCTGGTCTCCATCCGTGACATGACTTGACCAACAGAGGCTGGCCGGAAGCCCTGGGAGCGCAGCAACTCGGTGGAGAAGCCTGTATCCTCGCTGCTGTCCAGGTGAGCTGCCCTGGGAAGGGCCGCATGGGAGTCTGGGGGCTGGGGTGCCGGCGCCATTCACGTGTCTGTCTCATTCATTGCCCTAGAACCCCGTCCGTGGCAAAGAGCCCCGAAGCTAAGAGCCCCCTTCAGTCGCAGCCTCACTCTAGGTACCGAACACCCTCTTGCCCACACACCCTGTCCCCTGACTAACACCCCAGCCCCACCTCACAGTCCAGCATTTAACAGCTTGCCCCTCCGGGAAGGGCGCTCTGCTCCTCACCCCCCAGGGATGGGGCGCTGGAGGGACTTTGGGTGCCGTCAGCTCCCTCCCCACCTCTGAGAAGAGGAGCCCAAGCCTGACTGACCATCCCAAGATGAAGGGGAGTGCAGCAGAGAGCCCAGGGGAGTGGCCGACAGCTGGACACAGAGTGCCCACTAGTGCTGCTGTGCCCGCCAGTCCAGTCTCGGTCCCCTCCTGTGTGCAGCCTGGTGTCTCCTCACAGACCCCAGGACAGGACACTTGGCACTGAGCCAGTCCAGAAAGGCAGGCTGCCAGGCCAAGCATGCCTGGGTCTAAAGGCCTCTACGCCCACCCTAAGAGATGCCCCACTACCCACCCCAAAGTGAAAGAAGAGCCCATCACAGCAGGCGGCCTGGAGACTGCCCTGCAGAGAGAAGCAGGTGATAAGCAGACCAGGGCCCCAGTTGGCCCTGGAGGCGTGGCCTGGTAGCACAGGTGATGGAGGAGGAGCCCTGCAGCCCTGTGCGGAGACAGCCATGCCCGGGAGGAGCCCATTTCCACAGGCGAACTGCAGTCCTGGGAGGGGCTCGGGCCAGGCCCGGGCAGCTTAGGGAGTGGTGCTGGGGCACTCGGGGGCAGGAAGTGCCCAACACTAAGCTGCAACCACCCTGCCATGAGCCAGAAGCAGGGAGCAGGAGGGCCTGGCCAGAAGCAGCCTCTGTGCCCTGTGCTTAGGGCCTGGCAGACCAAGGAGCACAGAGCCTGTGGGATGAACACTCGGGGACATGAGCCCTGACTGTGGAGGGGAGGCAACTAAAGCAGGGCAAGAGTTGGCAGGGCCGTCGTGTTTGGGGTGCTGCTGATGGGCTTAGGGCACAGGCCAGCCACCGTGTTCTGAGCTGTCTGGTGTTTCCAGCTGAGACAGAGCCATCCTCTGGCTTCTCTGTGGTTCCAGGTCCCTCTCCCAAAGCACTGCTTGGGGAGCTCCTGGTGAGGCGGCTATCAGTGCCAGAAGGCCGAGGGCCATCCGGACCCAGGATTCACGGACTGGTCAGGGCCTTGCATGGGTCTTTCTTGAGTGCATCCTGGAGCTTTGCAGGAGCCTCTGTTCACGAGCCAAGCAGTGCGGGTCCTGGATGTCACAAGCTGGTCCTAACCTGACCAGGACCCCCGTCATGCTGGCACCGACCAGCTTCCCCAGCTGTTCGCCCTGGCTTGAGCCATATCACTTCCCCAGAAACACAGGCTCAAGCCACCGTCCTCCATCTGGGGAAAGACGCTAAGTCCAGACCATGAAAGACCCCAGAGTGAGAGAAGCCCAGGTGGGAGTCATGACAGTGGTGTTTGCGTTAGTTCAGAGCCTTTCTGTGGAGGTCAGCCTGTGGCAGCTGCCACCAAGGGCAAGCCACAGCTGGGTGCTATTTGTCAAGACTCGGTGCTAGCCTGCGTGGCAGTGGCAGCCTTCAGGCAGGCTGACTGCAAGCTCACGTGGAACTTGATGGCACTGGCGCTGGGTTCCAGCAGGGACAAATGTCACGTGAGGAGTAGGTGTCCATCCTGCTTCTCCCACGGGAGGTGGTGGGCAGCTATCACTCCACCTGTCTGAGCTGCCGCCTCTGGGAGAGCCCTCCAGGCAGATGACAGCCCTGCTGGACCCAAGTCTGCTGGGAAATGAGGTCACAGCCCTGCGGAGCCCCTTGAGGTAGACAAAGTGTGACACAGGTCAAAGTGCTGAAAGGCCGGGGACCTCCAGGCCCCAGACTCCTCGGGGGCACCACAGGCCCTGCTGCCCACCTGTCTGCACCCCTCTTCCTCTCCCAGAGTGAAGCCTGCTGGGAGTGTGAGCGATGTGGCCCTGGATGCCTTCGACCTGGACCGGATGAAACAGGTGAGTGCTTCTGTCCCTCAGGCCAGAGACAGCAGCCACTGGGGCCACTTCTGGTCAGTGAGACCTGCCAGTGGCTACAGAGCTGGCAGGGAGCCAGCCCTGCCAGCACCAGGGCAAAGGTGTCCCCCCCATCTCTCTCCCCTGGCACATGCCCACCGCCTTTCCCCACGGAGGCTCTGTCCCACAGGAGATCCTGGAGGAGGTGGTCCGAGAGCTCCACAAAGTGAAGGAGGAGATCATCGATGGTAAGTGGAATGGAGCCACCTGTAGGGCCGACCCCAGGCTATGGGACAGGACAGATGGTGAGCTGTGCCAGGAGGGGTCCTGTGAGGTGGCCCTGTCAGACCCACTGGGGAGCAGAAGGACATGCTTCCCTCACGGTGCTTGTAGCCCCCCCTCTGGCTGAGGAAGTGGATTCAGCATTCAGTGGGCAGCCTGCACTGGAGGCCTCCATGTCCCCGTTTCCCTCTGGAGGATGCAGAGGAGGTCCTGTGTCTCTGGAGGGCAAGGTGGTTCTGGCAGACGCCCCCCAAGGCCCCATTGTCTGTTGAGTCCTTCTGCCTCTCTGGTCTGCTACCCCATGCCCCACTGCTGGGGACCTGGGAGGCCACGGCTTTCCTGAGGTGTGAGTGGCCAGGAGCCAGCACCTCACCCGAGCTCCTTTCCAGCCTTGCCCTTGGGCGAGCCTTTGGCCCCAGAGAATAGGGCACACCCCCTGCATCACATCCGTCCTTCCGGCCCACCAGGCCTTTGAGGAGCTGGCTCAGATCTGCAGCCAGAGGAAAAGGGAAGGTGTGGGCCAGGCAGGCCACACCCCGGCCAGCACAGGCCCTATTCCTGCCCATCCAGTTTCGCCTGTGCAGAGCCCTTCATGAATGCGGAGACCCCTTTATCACTGCCTGGCTGACTCAGAAGGCGTGGGCGGCATGGCAGGGCAGAGCCGTGGGCAGAGTCCATCTCCAGGGTAGGACCAGGGCCTGCCTCCACTCTGTCAGGCCACAGGCTGTGGACCTCTCTAGCAGACCTGGATGCCCAGGGCTGGGCAGCCCAGAGCAGCTCCTCACAGCAGGGTCCCAGTGCCCAGGACCTGAGGCCAAGCCCAGGGCATCAACAGGTCCCACCTGCTCCTCCCCAGTCAGGGAGGCAGTGGTCGCTGTGACAGCGGACAGGTGACTGGAGAGATCCCCAAGGACTCTGTTGCCTCCAAAATGTTTCCCCAAAGCTGTCACCCTGTTGGGCCTGTGAGCCAGTGTGAGCTCCAGCAGTCTGGAGCAGGACAGGGTGTCCCAACGCTGGAGAGGATGACACAGGAGGTCCACACCAGGCATGGCCTCAGCCCTCTCTCCTGTCCTGTCCCTCAGCCATCAGGCAGGAGCTGAGTGGGGTCAGCACCACGTAGGTGGCCCGGAGCACCAAGGATGAGGAGCTGTGGTCCCACACCCAGCACACCCCCAGCTGGAGCCTGAGGAGGTGGAGCCTTCGGTCACTCAGCCTCCACCTGTGGTCAAAGCTAAGATGAGGAAACAAAGTCAACTCCTGGATTTTTTTTAGATTCTACCCAACACAGAACACCAGGCCCACTCTTTTTTTGTATTTTATATTTGCTTATTTAAGTGTACATTTCTTTTGGTTTCTAGAGGACACCCCAAATCACTGGCTTCACTAGATGGTGTCCAGGTTTCCTCCTAGGTGACGCTGTGGCATTCCCACAGCTGTCCGGGCGACCTTGGCGTTGCAGTCTGTCCACACTCCGCGTGTTGTCCACACAGTAATAAACCGTTTACTGTCCACACGCAGCTCCGGCTCCTGCTCTGTCGCACTACTGGTGGCTGGGCCAGTGAGGGCGGGATGAGTGGGAGGAAATGGAACAGGAGCGCAGCAGCGGCCCCCAGGGCCCCAGAAGCTGAGTCAGGCATCTCTGCTGGCCCAGGCTGAGCCCCAGGCCCTCCTGTGGAGAACCACATAACCTCCGGGGCCGCAGGTGGACAGGCCTTCCTCACACCCTGGGACATTGCGGGGACTCTTGGGCATCTGCCAAGTGGCAGCCACGGGAGCCAGGTGCAGGGGGGTGGGGAGGGGGGTGATTTTGGCCTCTACTCTGCTTCATTCAAATGCCCTGGTCTGTGAATCGAATCGTGCCTCATTTAGCCAAGGGCAGAGTCTGGCTCTTGGCTCAGGGAGAAGTCTGGGTGTGGCCAGGAGCCCAGCAGTGAGGGCCTCAGTGTCCTGTGACCAGAGCACAGAGCCCTCCTCAGGCTTAGGGCACACTGGCACCAGAAGAAGTGCCATACCTGGCCCTGCCCTTGACCTTCCTCCTCCCCTGCCATGTGCCCAGCAACCCCAAAAGACAGACCTGCGGCTCTCCGACCTGTGCCACTAGACCCAGACCCCTCACAGCCAGGACTGGCAGAGCTTCTGGCTATTCCCACATGCCTGGCCCTGCACCAGCCCCTCCCCACATGGTGCCCACGCTGGGTCCAGAGAGGTTTGCAGGGCTGCCCATGGCAACAAGGAGCTGGAGGCACAGCGCGGGCCGGGCAGCCTCTGCGCACAGGGAGGGGCTGCCTGCCTCGGCTCAAAGTCCTCCCATCACAGAGGAAGCCTCAGGGACAGCTCTCTGCTCCAGGACACCTGTGCCCAGCATCACCTGGCAGCACAGGCACAAGGAGCAGACTGCAGCACACCCTCCTCCCAGCCTTCCCTCCTCTAGGACCACAGATACCTGCACATCCCCACCTGTGCTGCGACCTTGACCAAGCCCTGCCTTCCCTGGAGTCCCCACTTGGCCAAACCCTCCCCTTCTGCAAGGAGGCTCATAGCACTGCTCCCCTGGACACAGCACCCGGCCCCAGGGGAGGTGGTCAGCCCTTCTGCAAAAAGACGGGATGTCTCTCTCCACTCCCCATGGACACCAAGGACCCTGCCCACCTGCCGCTCTCTGGGTGGCCATTCTGCTGTGCCTTCACTATCTGGCCTTCCGTATATGCAGAGCCAAGGACCAGGTGGGCAGCAGAGCTCATCCAGGGTGCGAAGGCCCAGGAATCCCTGCTGCTCAGACTCCCAGGCTGCAGGGTCTTCCGCTGTCCATGCCCCAAGAACCCACCAGCCCCAAGAGCAAGGCCCTGGGGATCTTCCCGGTCAAGGCCATCCAAGGGGATGATGTACGGGGGCCAAGCAGGGGTGACACTGAGACCCTAGGCACCACCTGCCTAGCCCTGGAGCTGCATTCCGTGGGCCCCAGCCTGCAGCCAAGACCACCCCTCAAACTACAAGGCAGGACTGTGAAAACTCTGGTTTAATTTACAGCACAAGAACACCTGACAGACCAGCTCCACAAAGGCCTGGGGCCCAGAGCATCCGGCCAGGCAGGTGATGTGGGGCTCACCTGCCCGATGGGGCCCCAAAGTTCCACAGAGTTCACATGTAAACCGAGCTGCTCTGCTGCCCCCTCATCACCAGCTGTGGCTGTGATGGCAACTCCAGGGCTCAGAGGGGACAAAAGCAGCTCAGGGTCAGGGCAGCCAAGCTGTTCTGGAGCATGCCCCAGAGGGCAGGGGACCAGGGAGCGAGTGGTGTGGCTGGGGCTCAGAGGCGGTCCTGAGCCAGCTTGCATACCCGCTTCACCCTGGCATAGGGCCCCAGGGAGTCCTCGAACACGAAGTCCCAGAGCA
Organism: Petromus typicus; assembly: GCA_004026965.1. Taxonomy (NCBI): domain Eukaryota; kingdom Metazoa; phylum Chordata; class Mammalia; order Rodentia; family Petromuridae; genus Petromus; species Petromus typicus. The sequence continues at coordinate 16,700 of PVIR01013079.1, read as the reverse complement.
CCTTCACCCACGAGTGGTGCTGCGGCAGGTGGTCGTAGTACTCTGGGGCGATCTTCCGCACCTGCAGGAAGGGGTGGGGTCAGGCCTGCCGCTGGGCACCGGGCCCGGGGTTGGGGACCTGCTCCCTGCCCAGCCCTGCTGCTACAAGCACAAGGTTAGGCGGAGGAGTCCAAAGTGCCCTGCATGCACTTGAGTGCTGGAACCGGGAGGCCAGATTGACCACGGCAGAGGTCTCAGGCACAGCACGGCCTGCACCCCACTGCACCCTAGGGTCCCCTGCCAGCTCCCCAGCCCGGCATCCAATGCCCTCTCCACCTGCCACACCCCAGGCCTGGGCTCCTGGCTCCTCCCTGACACTCCCTGCTCCCAGCCTGTCCCTCACCTGTGGCCTCCTGCAGGAAGTGTGCCTGGTCTCAGTCACTGAGTCACCTCAGTCCAGGTACATGTCATGGAGCCTTGCCCTGCTTCCAGGGTGACCCTGGCAGAGCCAGGCAGGGCTCAGGAGCTCTGACTCCCAGCTGGGGACTAGGGACCTTTATCTCTGCCCGAGGTTGAAGGCTGAACCCTGGCCTCTGGGGTCCCACACTGGCACAGAGGAGGAACCTGGGCAGCTGTGTGGCTGGGCATGGGGCCATGAGTCCAGCACCCACACACAGATATGCACACGCAGACACATGCACACGCGGGGACCCCTGCACAGCTCCCACTGGCCTCCCTCAGCCCTTTCCAGACAGGCAGCCCTGGCCTGGGGGCAGAGGCACTCCCCCCGCTCCTCCCTCCTCTTCCTCTTCATCCCCTTCTTCCTTTCTCACCCAGAAATTCTCTAAGGAAAGGGCTCCAGGACCCCCTAGCAGAGCTGACTTGGAGGCTCCTACTCCCTGCAGCTCTAGGCTGTAAGGAGCATGGCCACCACCTTGACACGACAGACCAGCCCTGTCATGTCACGGTGTCAGGAGATGGGAATGAGAGCCCTCATGCAGCCCACACTCAGGAGGAAGCAGAGCCCAGCAGTGTCACAGCAGGTCCCAGCAGCCTGTCATTAGCTGTAGCACCTGGACTAGCACCTGTGTGCAAGGTCCCACACCTGAGGTCAGTGTCCCTCTCTCCACCTAGGCCCTGGGTGTCATGTGGTCCTTCTTACTCTGGGGGACAACCGTGTGAGTGGCCATCCCCTGACCAGCACAGAAAGGAAGAGGGAGCTAAGCCCTCAGATACCTCATCCGCTCTGTCCTGCTGGGCACGTACCAGGGGAAGGTTGCAGCCCGGGATGCTGGGGAAGTCGTGGTGCTCCATGTGGTAGCCCACGTTGAAGGTGATCCAGTTGAGGGGCCCGTAGTAGGAGTAGGTCTCATGGCCCTTGGTGAACATGTAGTGCTCGGCCACAAAGTGGCCCGAGATGGGGTGCAGGCCCAGGCCCAGCAAGGAGCTGGCTAGCAGGTAGGCCACCGGCTTGATGCCCCAGAGCGCAAAGATGGTGAGGTCGACAGACAGCTGCACCAGGGTGTTGAGCACCTCCATGCGGGTGATGGCCTTGGGGTGCACACACAGCGGCCGCAGCGAGTAGAAGAAGGGTTGCAGCACCAGCCAGAGCAGCTTGCGGGCCGGTGTGCAGAAGAACCAGCCCTCCAGCCGGGTGGGCACGTCCACATCCAGCCCGTCTCCACCCAGGTAGCGGTGGTGGTCCACATGGTACTTCTTGAAGGAGGCAGCGTAGGGCACAGCCACTGGCAGGTTGGCAAAGATGGCAAACCAGCGGTTGCGGGAGGCATAGCTCGTGCCAAAGGCGGTGTTGTGGGAGATGTCGTGGATGGCCAGTGTCAGCGAGTGGTTCACACAGCCGCCAAAGGCGTAGGCCCAGAACAGCAGCCAGCGCCATGACAGGTCCCGCACCAGCCAGCAGGCCAGCAGCTGGGTTAGCACCAGCCCCAGCACTGCCCACTTGAGGTTTGGGTCCGGCCGCATCAGGGCCTTGATGGCCGGGTACTTGGCTGCAGGGAGGGCAATGCAGACAGGTGAGGCAGTGCTTGCGGTGGAGGTTTTGTCCTGCCTCCCCCTCTCCGTCTTCCATCCTGCCCATATCCCTCCCTCCTTCATTTCACACCTACCCGCTTCATTTTTTATTCCGAGAGTCTCCCCAAGTGGCCAAGGTGTTTAGGCTGGGTGCAAATTTGCAGTCTTCCTGCCTCAGCCCCCCAGAGTGCTGGGATTACAGACACATGGCACTGTGCTTGGTACTCACCCCCATTAGTAAGCCCTGGGCAGTGACATGGAAGGAACTCGGCTCCTGTCTGGCTCCCTGCCCACACTTGCAGGCTCTCCAAGAGGAATAAACCAGCCCTGCATGATCTGGCACCACACTCGGTGCCTGGGCCCCGGAAATGGCCTAGCCAGGAGTACAGAGTGGGCATGCCCACCCCTCTGGGGACACTGGAGGAAAGGATGTGTGACTAGCCCAGGTAAAGAGCAGCATCTCCACAGGTCACCACCAGGTACCACCACAGGTCACATGGTACGACAGGTCACAGAAATGTAATGCTGCCCACCTGTCCACCAGGGCCTGTCCTGCTAACCCTGTAGGTCAGCGTCAGGCCAGTGCAGGCCAAGGCTCAGCCTAGGGCAGGCATCAGGGACAGAAACAGTCATGCCAGCTCGCCAGGCACTGGGCAGTGGCCGAGGAGGGAGCGATGGGTTCCGCTTCGCCTCAGGGTTTCAGTTCTGAAAGGCAGCCAGGACTACAGGGAAAGATCAGATAGATATGTTTATGTTGGATCCTCTGGTCTTTGTATTGTGTTTGCCACAGAAGAAACAAATAGTGGGCCTGGGGTGGCCATGGCCAGGAGGGCCTGCAGCAGAGTCCAGGGGCGATGGGGGGCAGGAGTGTCCTCGAAGGGGTAGGGTGGAGCAGAGTTCAGAATATTCAGTGCTGGCCAGCACAGGTTCAAATTCACCTCCAGATAAGGGTTTAATATCTAGAGTGTCAAAAGAACTACAATTTAACTGCAAAAAAGACAACTTGGTTCAGAAATGAACAAGTGGGTGGGCTTGTTGGTGCGCAGCTACGACCCCGCCTGAGCTACAGTGAGTTCAAGGCCAGACCCTGTCTCTAGAAGAGCAAGACAGAAGGGACGAAGGGATGCGGTGGTTGTGTGAGGCCCAGTACAGGCCATACCATGCCACCAGCTTCACGCTTCCGAGGCAAGCGGCAAATTCTCCGTCATATACATTTGGCCACGATAACAAAGTTTTAAAAGCCCGGCTCCCGGGCTCTGCCCTGTGCTGTGTCTGTGAGCTAAGGTCACAGAGCACTGCAGGCTCCATGCAGACTTGGCAGCTGCAGGATGGGCAAGTGGCCAAGACACCTGCAGCAGCGCATGGCAGGACTGGGCTTCTGGGACAGGGAGTGCTAGAGGGAGGGTGGGAGCACTACCTGAGCCCCTTCCTGTCCTGCCTAAAGGCCTGGCACCCCCTAAAGTGCCCCAGGCAGGCCAAGGAGGATGGGAGATGTGATAGCACCACCGAGGGGGCAAAATAACAGACCCCAAAGATACCCCACCCACACCTTGATCCCATAACCTGAGACTGCATCAGGTTACAGGTCAGCACGCATTGGGGTTGCCTGTCTGGCACTTGAGTTATCCAGGTGGGCCGAGCCATCACAAGGGTCCCAAGGAACCAGAGGGGCCCTCAGGAGAGGAAGTCACTGCACTGTGCCACAAACAGGCAGGACCCGCTGTGGCTGGCGGGACAGAGGAAGATGCTGTGCCTAGCAGCATGGGCACCTCCAGATCCGGACAAGTAGAAGTACATCCCCTGGGCCTCCAGGAGGGCGGGGCCCTGCTGGCCCTGACTCTGGCCCAGTGAGGCCTCTAGCCTGCCAACTGTAGGGTAACACGGGGCCGCTGGAAGCCACAGAGTCTGTGGTTGCAGGAATCTGACTCAGTGCCTGGGCAGTTTGCAGCATGGTGCCCTGCTGCACTCCCAGCAGACTCCACCAGGGGCCATCTTGGCATAGGACCTGGGCCGCCTGTGGGCCACCCTCAGCCTTCCACTCAGAAGGGGCAGTGGATGGCCTCATCCCAGCTTGTCCAGGCCCTCCAGCAGGAACCAGGGACATCCCAGAAGGTGTCCAGTGGCCTGTAAGACATGGGTGGCCACAGCAGGGTGAACAGAGTGGGGGACACAGGGCTCGGGATGAGGGCAGGCACACGGCAGCCCCACTCCGCCCTCAGCCACAGGGAAATCACATGCAAAGTCCAAGCCGCACACCTGGGAGCTGGGCCCGGCAGCGGGGTCCTGGAGACGCTCAGCCAGAAGCCACTGACCTCCAGGCCAAGGCACTGCTTCTCCTTGGAAGAAGGCCAAGCACAGGGCAGGGCCGGGACGCCTGTGCCAGGAGCCTAGGGCCCATCCCTTAATGCCAGGCAACACGCACACAGCAGGCTCCTTGAAGCCAAGAGTCCCGATGCCTCAACCTGGAACAGCAGGCCTCAGCTTCCCTGTGGTTTTTGTTGTTGCTGTTTTTGTTTTTGTTTCTGTTTTTCTGTACTGGAGATTAAACTCAGGAGTCCTTATCACTGAGCTGCATCCCTAATCTTTTTATTTTTAAAATGTTGAGATAGGATCTAAGTTGCCCAAGCTGGACTTGAACTTGCAAACCTCCTCTCTCAGCCTCTGAAGAAACCGGGATTACAGGTATAAGCCGGGGTCCCATCTGGTAAACAGAGGTAATAAGCGTGACCTGTGGGTGGAACATCAGGAGGAAAAGAGGACACACTGAGGGCCCCCCTCCTCATCCAGACTAGGCCACCTTTGGGGAGCCGGGGGCCCCCTCCACTGCTGCCCCCTGGAGCCTGAGCCTTCCCTCCTACCTCCGGGGCAGAAGAGAGGAGAGACCCTGAGTTAGGAACACAGCGCCTTTGCCCAGCACTGCAGCCCCTGAGGCTGCCCTTCCACACACCCCTGGGGCCCTGGAACCACGGAAATTGTGGCAGCCACAGGCCCAATCCCCAGGTTCAGTCCAGCACCTGCCAGGAGTCAGCCTCAACTGGAGGGGCGTGGCTCCTACCACTCCTATCAGTTGGAGCTGTCATGGCTGCTGCTACATGGGGTTTCCTGTCCTGTCACCGCTGCCAGACCCCAGCCTGTTCTCCTGAGGCAGACCTCACGCTCCTGGCTGTTTCTCAAGGTCCTCAACAAAGAGCAGAATGCTGATAAGGGCCCTCGGCAGGCCAAACAGACGGCCAGAAAGAGCTTTAGGACAGAGCACGCAATCTCCCTGGCCCAGAGAAGTCCAATGTTACCTACACAGCTGTGCTAGCCAGCCTGGGGAGCCGACCACAGTAATCCCCCTCGGGTCCTTAAGACAGCACCTGCTGCCTGCCCTGCACCCTTGAAACTGCTTCTTCTCCAGCCAGTTCTGACATCTTTCTCTACCTCAGCCCATCTGCCACCAGGGGGAATAAAAGCGAGTTTTTCCCCACATGAAGCTGTGCCAGGTGGTCTTGTGTACTGTCACACTGGTCACAGGACAGTGACTGGACTGCGCAGCTGAGCCTCTCTCGGCACCACAGTGCAGACAGGAAGTGCCCCAAGGACCTGCACTGCCGAAGGCGGCACCCAGGGCGGACTTTGACCAAGAGGCTGAAAGGACCCAGCGGGACTCAGAGGACAGCACCTGGCAGCTGCCACCCACCGCGGTCCCCAGGAAGCATGGGCTGCAAGTCCTGACCAGGTGGAAAGCGAGGAATAGGATCAGGCTGAGCTGCCAGCCAGAAGGGACTCAGACCCAAGTCACCTCGAGGGACCCTGCAAGACTAGAGGCATGAGGGGGCCGGGGAGTTAGCTCAGTGGTTCCGGTGCCTGTCTCGCAAGCGCAAGGACCCGCAAGCGCAAGGACCCGGGTTCGATTCCCCGGTAACCACATAACAATACTGGGTGTGGAGACCCACACCCAGCAGCAACCAGTACCACA
>PVIR01013079.1:0-10629 GCA_004026965.1 Petromus typicus | reverse complement strand
TGGGTGTTGCGTGGGGCAAGGCTGGAGGTCAGTTGAGACAGAGAGAAAGACCAAGGCCCAGGTGCCACGGAAGATGGGGCCATGGGGCTGTCCTGAGGAGAGCACCAATCAGGGTTCAAGGGGACAGGACCATGACCATGGCTGGGAGGGGCCACTGGGCCCTATCTCATTTGGGCCACAGCATGAGACACGGTGGGGACAAACTCACCACATTCTCTCAGGGCCACCAGGAGCACCAGGCCAGCAGACAGCACCCAGGCCTGCGCAGGCCAGCAGGCACTGCCCAGCTATGGACACTCATTGACCTCATGGCATCTCTGTGCATGCCAGCCTGGAACCAACACACTCCCAGACATTCCTCGGGTCTCTGTGCTCCACTGGCCGTTGTGCCCCAGGGACAGTCACCTGGAACCAGGCAGCCCCATGCAAAGGGTGCAGGCAGAGGCCCACGTGGGGCCCCAGGCAGCAGGGCAGCCAGCTGTGCCAGCAGCTGCTGCTCAGAGTCACTGTGTCCTGAGAGACACAGGCAGGGGGTTCTGCAGCCCAAAGGGACTGGCACAGGAAAGGGACTGAGGCAGAGTCAGAGCTTGCTAAGCACCTACACTGCTCCCCACAGCCGTGGATGGGGTACATGGTACTGGGATGGGAAGCCTGGGGAGGTGACCTAAGCACCAAGCCCAAGAGGTCTTGGGCAACACCCAGGACCTGAGGCACCGAATGGTCCTGACACTTCTGAGCTCTCATGGGCACTTGGCTTACCCAGAAATCCTCCTGACAGTTCTGCCAGGCTCTCCAGGGGCCCAGGTGTGGAGGGTGCCCCGAGCTACAGCCCACTCCAGCAGCCGCCTCTCCGTCCAGCCTCTCGCTTCCGTCCTTGACCCTCCTACACCCTGGCCCTGGCATCATCCAGCGCTGGACGCTCAAATTTCCCAGGGAGGCCACATGCTGAGACAGCCACTCACTCACCACAGGACAGGTGACCTTGCCCTGTTTGTGCTCACCCAAGTGCCCCCAAGCCCGACACTTGCCTGTCACTCAGCAGTTTTGAAACCCCTCCACCAAGCTGCTTGGTGGTGATTGTGTCACCTGGTGGCCACAGCAGGAAGTGCCCCTCACCACCATTTTGAAATCCCTCCACCAAGCTGCTTGGTGTTGATTGTGTCACCTGGTGGCCACAGCAGGAAGTGCCCCTCACCACCATTTTGAAATCCCTCCACCAAGCCGCTTGGTGTTGATTGTGTCACCTGGTGGCCACAGCAGGAAGTGCCCCTCACCACCATTTTGAAATCCCTCCACCAAGCTGCTTGGCGTTGATTGTGTCACCTGGTGGCCACAGCAGGAAGTGCCCCTCACCACCACCGTTGGATCACTTGCCTTCGGACTCGCTTCCTTCAAAGATTTCATCTTTCTATTTTCCCTCAATTTTTAAAATTAGTGCATGTTTGTGATGTACAGTAAATACATTCATCATGGAGAAACTGGAATGTATGTATTTTTTTTGACACAGGCCCTGTCCCATGAACCCACTGCTCGGAGCTGTAGCTTCTCCAATGCTTCCTTGTTGGTTTCTGCCAGATGACCCAGGTGACTGCAGCTCCTGTTTCTGTGCCTTTTGTCCCAGACTGGCCAAAGGTCATGGGCGCAGATGGCCCATAGCACCTGGGGCCCCCCTCTGTCCGGAGCCCCAGCCAGCCAGTGTACCAGGAGCAGTGGGGACCACATTCCCAGAGAAAATGTGGACAGCAGCCTCCTTGCCAGCCACTCGCTAAACCTGCTTTGCATCCCAGTGACAAATCCATGCCAAAGGTCTGTGAGGAATAGGCAGGGGCAGAGAGGAGGGTCCAGCTTGGGGCGGAGCTGCAGCACCTGCCAGTACATACTGTCCCAGCTGCGAGGGTGGAGGGCACACAGGGCATGCTGGACCCCAGAGCTGACAGTGTGATGGATATGGCCAGAGTCACTGAGGGTGACAGAAACACCCTAAAAACTAGGTCATGTCATTTCCTAAGCCCTCACCCTCACCCTCACCCTCACCCTCACCACGGATGGAGTCCATACAATGATAGGACTGCACAGTGTTCATTCCATCTCATAAAGCTTTAGAAACTTAAGGAGGAGGGTTGAGGATATAGTTCAGTGGCTCTGCATCTACCCAGCAAGCGCATGGTTCTGAGTTCAGATCCCTGGAGCAGCAAAAAAAATGTAAGGAGAAAGGCTGAATAGACCATGCACACGCTAACAGAGGCCCCACAGAGGGAGGTAAAGGGATAGAACAGCTGCAGTGAGGCCGATGCTGGGAACTCCAAGGGACAGGGTTTTTGTCTCAGGGAGGCAAAGGCCAGGATGGGCAGGGTGGCCTGGGTCGGGGCAGCTGCCTGGCGACACTCATGACCCTGCTCCAAACCGGCTGGACAACCCCAGGCAATGTCTTCCTCTCCAGTCCTGACACACACCAGTTTCAAATGCTCTGCGACAGAGATAAGAAGCGAGCTGCTCCAAGGTCAGGGTCCACATGCTGTGGCAACATTTCTGTTCCCCAGATTAATCTATTAGGCTCTAATTCCTGTATGATGGGCTTGGGAGCTGAGACCGAGAGGAGGCGGAAGACTGAGAGGGGACCTTCATGAGCGCCAGAAGGGGGCTCCCTTCCTCTCCACCACATGAGGAGACATCATCCATAAACAAGGAACTGAACCCTCACCCTCACCAAACTCCAAATCTGGGGGGAGGCTTTAACTAGACACGGTAAAGGCCTTGTGTATGGTGCTCAGCACGGTACCGTGGAGGAGCTCAGAGGAGAGGGAGGGAGGGAAGCTCAGCCACTAGACCATCCATAGCTCTGCTGCACTCAATTCTCCCCGCAGCAAAGACAAAGGGTGCAGGCAGCCTGGGGAGGGTGGCTGGAGAGGGCGTGGCTCGAGGGACAGCTCTGGTCCCAGGAACGCAGCAGTGCCTCTCCTCCCAGTCCTACCTCGGGTGGAACTGGCCATTACAGAAATCAGCAAATGTTAACACTCAGGGCTCATCACCTCCACAGGTATCCACAGTTTCACATTTATAGTGGAGCCTCAAGTTACAATGGCCTGACATCAAACAACTTGGGTTATGATCAGAATTTTAGGACCAAAGTCTTGATTTATGACCCAAATGCCAGACATGTGCTTCCAGATGGTCTCAGACACAGATTTAACTGTCACCGAGTTCTAGAAGGAGCATGACAAGGCTAATTGAGAAACCCTGGGCCAGTACCTAAGGACCCTGAGATCTGCCCATGGACAGGACAGACTTGGAAGGCTGTGTAAAGAAGGCTCAGCTTTCTTCACCAACCAACTTGAATTACAACTTGTCCTTACAACTAGCTCAAAAGTAGGGCCAGGGATTTAGCTGTGGTTTTGGTACGTGCCTCGAAAGTTTCCAAGTTCAATTCCTGGTGCAGAAAGAAAGAAAGAAGGACAGAAGGAAAGAAGGAAAGAAGGAAAGAAGGAAAGAAAGAGAGAAAGAAAGAAAGAAAGAAAGAAAGAAAGGAAGGAAGGAAGGAAGAAAGAGAAAGGAAGGAAGGAAGAAAGAAAGAGGACAGAGAGAGAGAAAGAAAGAAAGAAAGAAAGGAAGGAAGGAAGAAAGAAAGAGAAAAAAGAAAGAAAGAAAGGAAGAAAGAAAGAAGGAAGGAAAGAAAAACAGCAAGCCAGCCAGCTAGCCGGCCAACTCAAGGCTTATGAATTGAGTTCATAATTCAAAGGTCTGCAGTGCTGCGTGTGCATGTGCACACGGTGAGAGAGCACTTCGTGGGAAAGAACATGGGCTCGGACTGAAAGATGTGCAGGAACCCCACCGACATGGAGGTAGGGAAAGAATTCTGGCCTCTCAAGGGGCTGAGGGTGTAGCTGAGCCGGAGAACCTGTCTTCCACAAAATGGCCCCTGATTGTGTCCATAGCACCACAATAAATTAAATCAAGCAGAATTTGAGCAGAAAGACCTTTGCTGCAAAGAGGGCAAAGGTGAGAAGGAAAGGCAGTACCAGGGTCTGGGGTGCCCAATGGGCAGAGTAGAAGCCAGGTGCCAGCCTGGGGCCTTGGAGGCTTCTGTAGGGCCTGGCCACCTGGACTCAGGACCACATTCAGAGCCCCCTTCCAACCATGAAGCCCTGCAACTCCAAGGCGCCCCTGCCACCCAAGCTACCACAGAGCCACCCTGGGAAGGACAGGGACACCCTTCCTTCTGTAGCCAAGCTGCCCAGGAGGGTGGCAGCCTGTACCCTGTCCCTGGAGCCCGGCATCATCCTGCTAGCTTTGGCTAGTTCAATCAGTTCTGAACGTTCCCACCCAGCCACTGGAAGCCACAGCCAGGCTTTTCCTAAGAATTCAGCCATGGCCAAGAATTCCACTTCCGGGTTTTGCTTTTTTGTTTTCCTTATTTGAATTCTTTTTAATTGTATGAACCCTGCTTTCATAATTTTTTGGAAGCAAACAAAATTAACAAAGGCATTTGCTTTTTAAAGACAAACCAAAGCCTGCACTTTGTTCTGCTGGCCCCACCAAGCTTGATGTCTGAAGGGCCCAGGCTCTAGCTCTGTCCTGGCCCCTGTGCCACTAGGCTGGGGAGTCATGGCCTTAGGGCTGCCACAGAACCCTGTTTTCATAGGACATGTGCCTGGGGTGCCCCAAACCAGGCGGCAGCTGGGGATGGACTTTGACCCGATTCACACAGCACCTGCAGCCATCTGCTTGCAAGGCTTCCTGGGACTTGGCTTTGAGATTAGATCTTAACTGAATATCTGTTAACCCCAGGAGCTTGGCACCAGCTGCATGAGGAAGCCAATGCGGCTCTAAGCAGCCGTCCCAACACGGCTGTGTAGCCCTGGCCAAGCTGATAATTCATGCCAGGGCTCAAGGAAAGGAAAGCAGATTTGTACAGACCAAAAGCCTGTGAAACGCCCTGCTCAGCACACACAGACCACTGGACTAAGCACCTGGCCTGCCTGCCCGCGGACCCACCCACCGAGGACGGCACCTTCGGGCAACCCTCCATTCTGCCAGGCTCAGCCTCCATCTAACCGGGGCACCTGCTCACCAAAGCCGCCTTCAGAGACCCCTTCTCTGCTAGGAGACTGACCAGCTCCCCAGCTGTTGTCTGCACCCGAGAGCCAAGGCAGAGCCCATTGAGCGGGAGCCACAGAGAAACCCGTCAAGGGCCAGGAACATGGGGGCCCTGGGGAGGTAGACTTGGTGGCCGCTGAGGGAACCGGAGAGTGGCAGGCAGGGAGGAAGAGAGGGAGGCAGAGAGCACACATCCCAAGTTCAGGAGCTCACGACCCTGATGGGATGCAGCTCCCAGCACAGCACGCCTCCAGGCTTCCCACCTCCCTGCTAGCCTCTCCAGAATGCCAGGGTCCTGCCCAGGGGCTGTTCCTCTCCGTGGACAGACCCTGCTGCGCATCCTGCACCCAGGTCCCTTGCAGAGCCCAGGTCTCCCACCCATTGGCCATTGAACTCCCCAGCAACCAGGGTGGCCTGCGCCTGTAGCCAGGTGCCCCGTGAGTTCTGGGCAGGTCAGGGATGTGGGGGCAGCAAGGGAAGGGGACAGAAATATGGCTGAGGAGGCCCAGAACAGCTGCCCCTCGCGTATAGTGGGCAGGAGAGAACCAAACGTCGCCAGCGTCCTTCCCTGTCCTCGCAGGAAGCGCAGGTATGTGAAGAAGTTAGGGGTGTCCTGAGGAAACCACAAGTCACTAACACACACACAGGTTTGCACCCCGAGCCCCCCCAGCACAGTGAAGAGCAGTCACACGTACCCTCCAGCCCAGGAAGCCAGGAGAACCCACCCACCCAGCCCTACCGGCTGGGGCCACCTCCAAGGTGCAAGGACTAAAGAAAAGGACAGGATGAGAAGTTGCGTCATGTACTGGTACAAATTCTCAATGTCCATTGTGACCATAACGTGGATATAAAATGTACCAATGAAACAAATTTTTTAAAAAAAGAGAAAAGCTGGTAGTCTGCGTATAGAAGAAAGAGGAAGGAGGCCACGAGGGCAGAAGGGACACTGCCTCGGGAAGAGGCCTCCAGGTCCAGGCCCCTCCGGCAAGGGCTCCACGGAGCAGGACACCAGCCAGGGTCGCGACGATGGATCGTGCCCAGTCCCAGACCAGTCGCTCGAAGCAGCGCAGCGAGCAGGAGAGATGGGGTAACCGCGGCGGCAGGGAGTAGAGGGTCGGGGACCTGGGCAGGGACGGGACCGGTGACTGAGACACCGGGACCGGGATGGGATCGGGCTGGGGACCAGACTCAGAGGGGGACTGGAACGGGGACGGGGACTCAGACGAGGACCGGGACAGGGACCGGGACTGAGATGGGGACCAGGACCGGGATCGGGACAGGGACGGGGCGGCCAGGCCGGAGTGAGAAGCCCCCTGGGCACCTCCCGCCCCGACGCTGGCCCGCAGGCCCGCACACCGGCCGAGCCGTGCCAACAGGGCTCCCGCCCGCTCTCCGCGCGCCCCCCGAGGTCGCGGCCCCGCGCTCACCCAGCATCTCCTTGCGCCGCTGCGTGTGCGGCTGGTCGGTGTAGACCCACTCGAAGTCGCTGCGGCCCGCGCAGTTGCCCATGCTGCGGCCGCGATCTCCCTGTGCCGGCCCCGCCGCACTTGTCCCCGCGCCCAGCGGGCGACCGCGTCGGGTTCGGTCCGGACCGGGGCGGGACGGGGGGAGGGAGAGGCGGGCCAGAGTCGAAAGCTTGTCGAGGTGGGGGTGGGAAGGGGCAGGTCCAGGGCGGGGTCCGGCAGGGCCGAGGGGCGAGGAAAGTCAGTACCTGGGAGTGGGGAAGTGCCAGGGGCGCGGGACCTGGCAACTGGACAGGAGATAGGACGGGGCGGCGGTGGGGCGGGGCCGCGGCGGGGCGGGGCCGAGGTGGGCGGGGCTGCAGCTAGAGGCGGGACTGTGGAAGCTCTGGAGGCCCTTGCGCTCACGGACCCGGGTGCCCTAGGTCATCCCCACCGGCACCATCCGCACCCTTTACATCTGAGAACCGTCTCCACACAGGTGGCTGGGATGCGCGAGCAGAGAGCTCAGGAAGGGATGGCTGCGGCCTTACTTGCCTAGTGCAGGACTCGATGCTGGGCACAAACCTAAGAGAGATGAATCAGAACACCGTGCCTTCAGGAACTTGAGATGTCAATCAGGGCACAGATAGGGAGGTGACACTGATACTACGTGCAGTGACACAGGACAGGCCTTGAACACCTGAAGTCCAGAAGGAACTTTTGCCCTGGGTCCTTGTAGGACAGGTAGGAGTTCAACACCCAGAACAAACAAAGGCATTGGTAGTAGAGGAAACAACGGACACCGGCTTGGAAGCAAGAAGAATCCAGACATTCGCCAAGTGGAGTCAAGTGTTGTGGGTAGTGAGGGAGCTGCCCAGTTCAGCATGCTAGCCCTCTGGGGTCTTTCACTTCTCCCTCCTCCCACCTCCCTCACTTCTCCCTCCTCCCACCTCCCTCCTCCCTCCTCCTACACACTAGAGCCGGGTTCTGCTGGGGTCGCAGGGAGCATGGCAGGCTTGGGCATCAGAGTGGTGGGCGTGGGGACAGGGACTCAGGCTGGGCCGCTGGCCACCTCCAGGGAGGGCGGCGGCTCCCTCCCGCCCCAGACGCCTTTCTTCAGGCTGCCAGCTTCCTGCGAAGAGACTGGGGTCAGTGTGTGGGGGGGGGGGGCCCTCGGGGCGGGAAGAGGCGGAAAGGCCAACACAGGCTCCTGCGGTCCCAGTACTGAAAACCTCACCCCGAGATCAGCAGTGGGACTCGGGGCTCTGCACTGCCCGCCTGACAGACACCCGTGCCCGCCAACTCCTCCTCCGCGTCACCCCAGCTATCACCCAGGACAGAGGCCCCATGCTTTCATTTTAAAGAAGGGGAAACTGAGGCAAGGGGAGCAGAAAGTGCAGTGAGAGGTCTGGCGCAGGGTCCAGGGCAGCGCTTGTGACAAGGGCCCCCACGGCCTGAGGTCTACTCCCAGCAGGGCAGGTTCCTGTCCCACCTCACTTGGCCCTGTCCTGACATGTTTGCTGGCGACTCCCAGTCCTGAGGGTCCTGGACAGCAAAGGACACAGGGAACCCATGACATCCGGACAAAGGATGGACGAGACTTCATCAGCCCTGCATGGTGGCACACCAGTAATCTCAGCACTCAGGAAGCTGAGGCTGATGGGCCGCTGCAGGTTTAAGACCAGCCTGAGCTACACAGCAAGTCCCTAACCCAAAATAATAACAATAATAATATTTCAGTAATGGGAATTTTCCCCCAGTGCTGGGGAAGGATCCAGGGCTTTGCTCGTGCCAGGAAGGTTCTCTGGTGCGGAGCTGCATCCCAGTCCTTTCGCTGTTTTTCTAATCTTTTCAGACAGCCTCACTGAGTTGGAGGCTGGCCTTAAAACCCCAATCCTCCGGCCTCACCCTCCCAAGTAGCTGAGACTACAGGCCTGAGCCATCCCACCTGGCAACAGTTAGTGGTTCATTAATTATCAGGACTGTACCGTCCTGCTCTATTACAACAAGAGAAACTGGGTGTGAGGTGTATACGAGTTTTCTATACTTCATCACCGTTTTTATGTAATCTTAAACAGATCCTAAAACAAAGTTTATTTTAAAAATAAAGGCATAGTGGTGCAACCCTGTCATTCCAGTATTCGGGAGGCTAAAGCAGAAAGGAAAACTACCATAAGTTCGAGGCCAGCCTGGGCTACATAAATCCCAGCCTGAAGTGCTTGTGAGACCCTGTCTCAACACAATAAAATAATTTTAAACTGGACAAGCTGCAACATGCCCATAATCCCAATACTCAGGAGGATGAGGCAGGAGCATCTCAAGTTCCAGACCAGCCTGTGTAACTGAGCAACTTAACAAAACCTGTCTGAAATTTAAAAACAAAAAACTCAAGAAGCTGTAGGGGTTGGTTTTGTTCATCTGAGAGGGCGACGTTGAAGGCAGGCCAGGAAATGCTCCCTGAGGAGATTCCCCAGGCACCACTCCAAACTGAACCAGAACCGGAAATGGGACATGCAAGGCTACAGCTACCTGCCTTCCAGAGACACTTTGCCAAGAAGTCACCCTAAAAGAATGTGACAGGGCTTGCGCAGTAAATGCAGGAGGCAGGAATGTCACCATGCAGAGCCCAGCATCAGGCGCTGTGCTGTGTGTAACCCCAGCGCTGCGTGGCTTCTTCACATCAGAGATGCGCATGGCTTTCTGGCCTGTCATCACATACAACGTGTGACTCCCACGATTTGCTACAGTGTTTCAACCCTATCTTGTGACACTGGCTCTGCTGTAATGGGGGCTCACCCTTCCATGGAGCGGATGCGCTCTGCTGGATGGGCTCATGGGCTTTCCCCGGGATCCCACAACCCTTACAAAGCTCGGGGGAGAGTGTGTGACTCTGCGGCATGCAGTTTCACACCTGTGATCGCCGCTGCTGCAGGGGCCAGGGGGTACGAGCCTGAGGCCAACTGGCCTGGGTTGCCAGCAGCTGCCACCAATAACTGAAAAAGACTCAAGATCTCTGGAGAACGAGAGACAGGAGGCTCCTCCAGGACACAGACAGCGGCTTTCACCCTGCAAAGCACAGGCTGGGACGGTCAAGTCCCCGCTGGGCAGACGGCCATGCTTCCACCTCCTACCAGAAACCTCAGCCCTGGGTCTATAAGTGAGAAAGGACACGTGTGTCCACTCAGAGACTCGGGAGGCGGCAGGCAGAGCAAGGCCGGGTGGCAGGTGAGCAGCTGCCTGCAGGTCCGAGGATGCAGTGTCCTGAAGCAGTCACTGCAGGGCCAGTAGACCCAGCTCCTGAGAAGCCGAGGCAGGATCCCCTGAGCACAGGGACTCAGAGCCAGCCTGGGTGCCACACAACGTGGGAGAGCATTGTCTCAAACAAGAAACAGCACGATCCCTGCTGCCTGCACCAGCTGGGCACGTGAAGCCTTGTTTTCCATATTTCTGGGGCTTTGACGCTGCAGGGCGCTGCCCAGGCCCAGCCAAATGCTCTGTCCCAAGCCCCTGCCCACCTCTGGGCGGTCCCCTGAGCCCATCCCACGGGCGGTCACCCTGAAAGCCAGTGTCCCAGCAGGACTGGCCATGCACCGGGCTGCCGCTGTTCTGCACTGTCTGCCTGCACACGTAGGGGTCCCTTCCCTCCCCACGAGGGCTCCTGCTGGAGTTTTCAGCCTGTTGCCCCAGACCTTGTGGGCAGAGCCACCAGAAGTTCAGTGTCCACTAAAGGGGAGTGGAGCTGGGGATGGCGGCACACAGTCATCCCACCTCTCTGGGAGGCTGAGGCAGGAGGATCACAAGATCAAGCCCACCTGAGCAACTTAGTGGCTTAGAGACAGCCTGTCTCAAAATAAAAATTAAAAAGGGCTGGGAATGCGGCTCAGTGTGAAGGCACTGGGTTCAATATCCAGTGCAGAAAAAAAAAAGAGGAAATAGAGAGAGGAGAGTTCCCTTGAACCCCACCCATGGGCCCTGAAGGCAGGGGGATGAATTAGGAGCCTTAAAGCCCCAGATGAAGACTAGCTGCTATTTCCCAGGGTCTCCAGACTCAGGGAGCCTCAAAAATACTGATTTTATGTATATATATATATAT
>PVIR01013078.1:0-44332 GCA_004026965.1 Petromus typicus | reverse complement strand
GAGGGAAGGAGATGGCCAGCTCCTCCTGGAAGACTATCTGCATGTGGTCTGATAGTGGCTGAGTGAGAACAAACAAACCCTACCAAGAGATTAAAGCATGAACAACAAAGCCAGGGGCATCATTTGGTGCGCTGGCCGGAGAGTTAAAGAGAAGACCACTGATAGCCCCAGACACAGTCAGACACCAGCCTAAACAGACGCAAATGCAGGACACTCTCTTGGCCAGACACCCATTTTAGGTGCTAAGGGCCTCTGGTTTCCAGGAGGACCATGTGCAGTCTCTGATGGTCAAGGAGACTGGGGCCCACATCAGTGGTGGATCTGCTTCAGTGCCTCAACACCTGTACTAAGAAGGATCCTCCAGGGCCAATTAGAGTTGGGCCAGTGGACACAGGGAAGGGGCCAGGAGCACCCCCAGATAGCCTTCTTAAGTTTTCCAGACAGTTTCTGCTTTATGTCTCATACACACAAAAAGCTACACATGATCTCTAACTTAGGCCATCCACTTTGAGGTTGTCATTTTTACAACCATAATAAAGGCAAGAGCTTTAATTGGTATCACAGAAACCCTGTCAACTTTTGGTGACAATCCAGAAATTATATTGGTTAACCTTTCATGTCATTAAAAAAAAAAAAACTAGCAATTGAAAATATAAAACTCTGGCAAGATGAACTGGTTTCTCTTCCCCTTAGCTTATTACATGAATTAGAAGAAAATGCTTAAACAAGCTGCTAAGAACTACCTAACTCCCCCCTTTCTCATTAGCTACTCTTGATACTAAGTGGCCCAGGATTCCAACACTCCAAGTTAACCACAGATTTTCCAACAGAGAAAAACTATTTGGCAATTGCCCATTGATTCAGCAAGGGATGAAAACTTGCTGAATTGGTATATCTTTACTTAGAAATTGAAGTTCGATATGCAAAATGAAACGGAAACACACCAGAAATGGGAATTTTCATATATATATATATATATATATATGGGTGGGAGGGGTTTGTCTAAAGTGGGGGAGGGGATCTGAGGGGAATAGTGGCAAGGTGACTCTTACACACCGTGTTTTGATCATCCGGACAGATGCTGCATCTTGGAACTGTGGCTCTTTATATATATATATATAAAGTAGTAAAAATTGTAAAAAGAGCAATTTGAGAATATAATTACCATGGCAGCAAAACAACACCATAACGTTGTCAGACAGATTACAGCACGGAGGGTCTGTAATCACTCTAGCAAACAGCACCACCAATACATTGCAACCACGGTTAAAAAACAGCATGGAGGGTCTCAGCTCATCCTCAGAGTAGGATTCTGTTTAGTGCACTCTCGCCTCGTGTTCCTCAGTCGTCTTATATAACCTTTCCAGAAAAACCAGCAGGCTATTACTAGTAACTTCCGGATTTTCTGAAGGGGGGACCAGTCTTTCCCAGAAGTTGGTGTGTGACTATTTTGCATATGTATAATCAGAGGGGGTGGGGTCATTTTCCCCCACTGAGTACATATTCACAGACCCCTGAGTACTTCCTATTGTATCTTGTTAGCCAGCTACTTCCTTTCCCAAGTTTCCCTGGGACTGCAAGCTTTCCCGTACAATAACTTTCACATCCATTCTCTCCCTCCTCAAACATCCTAAAAAGAAAGCTCCCATAGTTCAGCTACAAGGCCCCATTAGAACCCATAGAGACCTTTCATTTAAAAAATTTACCTAAATCTGATAAATGGAGATATCAACACTAGTTTTTTAAAAGTATACGGAACCCAGACCTTCTTGGGGCTCACATCAGGGTCAGAGAGTCACTATCAAGGACCATGGGGTAGGGGACAAACCATTCAGGTCCATACTGAGGTGTTCTATTTGGGCACTGACAGAGGGATGTCTCTCTTGGCTCAACACAAGGTAAATGACCAGGCTCAGATTTGTTCTTAGTTTCTTTGTCTATGTTCCTCGGTCCCTACAAACCTTCTCTAAAGAAAGACACCAATCCAGGCTAAACTTCCAGAATATACAAGGTATATTTTTGTAATGTACAGAATGTTAATTCATTGCAATAAAAAAATACATTGCCATTAATCCCCCTTAAAGTACTCCTCACTTCCAACACAATTATCTCACCATTCTTGCTGCTTTGGAGCAGCTGCAGAAGTCTGGTTTCATGAGTATCTTTCATTGCACTGTCATGGCCACCTTGATTTTCTGAACTGATTCAAAACATTGACCTTTCACGGTCAGGTTGACTTTGAGGGAGAGCCAGAAGTTACGTGGTGCCAGCTCTGGAGATGAAGGTGGATGAGAACACACCATCACGTCTAACTGGGCCTTGTAGCTGAACTATGGAAGCGTCCTTTCCATTGGACGGCGCTGGGCGGCACTGTCACCCCTCATAAAGACACTCATGAAAGAAACTTCCAGAAATGTTTCTGAAAGTGACAGAAGGGTGGGAGGGGTTTGTCTAAAGTGGGGGAGGGGATCTGAGGGGAATAGTGGCAAGGTGACTCTTACACACCGTGTTTTGATCATCCGGACAGATGCTGCATCTTGGAACTGTGGCTCTTTCTCCAGCTGGCCTCCTTCCCAGTCAGTTCCAAGAGTCTAAAATGGAGCAAACTCTTTCCAGTCCTGCTTCTCCTCCTCCTATCTTTCTTTTCCCAAATCATTAAACAAGTGCTGACAATGTGAGCCCTTCCCGAATAACCAAGCCACACAGACCCAGTGAGACAGCTTTCCAGGAAGCTCTGCTCCCAGAAGTGCTGCTGACCAGAGCCCTCGGCCCAGCGATCCCTCTGCAGCCTCCAACAGCCAATCCTCATTACAACCTCCAGACGGGGATGGCCTGAACTTCCTTTCTACCCCCTTCTTTTTTCTTATTTTAATGTTTGTAACTAGTGTATGTTTGTAATACATAACAATTACATTCATCCTGGAGACCTAGTATATACACATATTGCATCTTGATCATTTTTATTCCCCTTTCATTCCCACTGGAATAAACAGCATCTGCTCATCCTCAGGAGAGATAAAGGTCCCTGACCTACTTCCCCTACGTTTCTCCAAATATCTAGCAAAGCCTGGGCTTGAACTAGGCAGTGAGTTATCTACAACCTGGGTGTCAGGCAGGAGCACACAAGACACCCATTCAAAGTTATGCTGGACAGGTTTAAATGTTTTCCCTCCCTCAGGATGAATTAATTATCCAGGGAAAGTAACTTCATCTTATTCTAGTAAGAAGCAGCTTAAACTTTGTGTGGCTATGTGTTAACTTGGAAATTTTATTAGGTAGAGATGCAAGTAGCTCCTGTTCAGGAGAAAAGGGCCCTTGGAAGTGCATCTTTTCTACAGGACCATAACCAGTTCTCTGCTGAATCTAGCCACTGCACTCCCACACAGCTTTCTTAAGTCCCTATAAACACCTGGCTCCTCCGAATCCTCTTTGGACAAGATTTACCCCATTCGTGCTCCACTCATTAACGACTCAGTCAACCTCTGATGCTCTCACTCTGCATCTGTATAAGAACTATGTTTTTCACTGTCTTAAAATTCTATTTCTTCCTACATCTAAAAGTCAGTGTTTCATCCACTGAAAAAGTACCTTTGTGTATTCTTCAGCCACATGGTCAAGGAGGCCTTGTCCTGCTGTGCAGACCTGGTGGCAGGCACCTGGCTCTATGCTGGGGACTAACGGGGATTCGGGTTCCCCCTAACCAAGCCAGTGCATTCATCTAAGAGTTATCTTGAGGCTCATAACCTCAGTATTAACTTGGGAAAACTGCTCTTAACAGCTGACAGCCACCACCCAACAAGGAACGGGCGCTGAGCAGGATCCTAGCACTGCTGCAGGCCAGACAGACAGCCTGAACTGCTCACGGCCTTATCAATACCTCTTCTTTTGGGTTTGCAGATGACATTCAGAGTTCTGTGAGCTGTCTGCATCGCTGAGGAAAGGAGATGTTTTCGGTCTTGGTAAAGTTAACTGATCCTCAAGAGAGCAAACCTGTGACTTAGGTGTCATTATTACCTCATCCCAGTTCCCGAATTAACCGCTCCAGTTCCCTCCACGAGGAAGTGCTTGAGGCAGCAGAGAGTTTAATGGATTTCAGGAAGGCGGCCTTCATTTTACACCCTTAACAGCTCACTGCCAACTGTTCACACTCTGCAGGGAAGCATCTGTGCTATTAGCAGGTCGTTTGACCCACTCTCTTTCGAACCTCTCCAAACTCAGCAAGCCACTCGAACAGCTCTCAGACTGGAACGCAATCTGGGACTGCAGCCTGAGCATCTGCGGGAGCTCTGCTGGCAGAGCTGTGTCCGGGCACGTCTGCGTTTCCACGGGAGCCTCCAGCTGCTGCTGTGCCCACCTCGAGGACTCCACTGTGCCCATCACTGATCCTGTGTCACATGGGGCACATGGAGAATGAAGATTCTGCCCTCAGGAGCTTCCTATCTAGTGGGGGATAGAAGACACGTCTAATCACTATTGTGTAGGGTAGAGAGTGATTAGTGATGGATAAATGCCAAGATCCCACCATGTGCCAATTGACATGGACCAGGTACTCAGTAGGAAGACACAGCGTGGCCCTAGGCCTTATCATGGGCCAGATAGGCATTAGCCCCTCTGTTCTGGACCTACCACACCCTGGCACGTGCCCAGCATTTCCTCACCTCATTTGCTCCTCAGGAGTGCTTGGCAGGTGATATTATCCCATGTGTGTGTGTGTGTGTGTGTGTGTGTGTGTGTGTGTGTGTACAAATTACTGAGGGCTAAACCCAGGGACGCTCCCCACCACTGAGTGAAATCTCCAGCACTCTTCAGTGTACTATTTTGAGACTAAGTTGTCTTGGCTTACAATTCTCCTGCCTATGCCTCTTAAATCCTGGGGTTTGCAGATAGAATGGGACACCACCCAGATGTGCTGGTGCCTGAGACAAGGTGAGAGACACTCAGTGACATTGGTGACTCTCCCAAGGTCACACAAATGAGCAGAAAACCCTGGCTTCAGATGCAAGAGCCATCTGACTTCTGATCACTTGACATTCACTGTCAGTCAGTACTTCCCTTCTGAGTGGCTATGACTGATTTGTTTCCAAACTGAGGCACCTCGTAGGACACGAGCTGGTGAGCAACAACTCACCCACAGCTGGTCCAGGACGAGGACTCAAAGCCATGACTCATACAACCCACGGTGTGAGACTGAGGCTTAAGTCTGTCCCTCCTTGTCCCTGATGTCCTGACATAAACTGCGGCCCACTTATCCTCTTTCTAATGGAAGGGGAGAAGATGAGCAAAAAAAGAGGAAATAAAGTGGCTTCCAAAGAGGGGTCGAGCTCTGCCCTTCCTTTAGGATCCCTCCAGCGAGGCGGCCCACACGGCGCAGGAGACAGCCCTACACAGAGCTGAGACCTGACGTGGGTTCCAAACCAGAAATGGGATCTTCCCTCTCGCTGTCATTTTACCTTTCTTTCACTTTATTTTTTGGACAGTGGGGGACAGAATTCTGGATTCTCGCAGTGTAAGGATGCCTTCATAATGCAGCCTGAGACGGTGCGCAGGGCTTCCTTAGTGTTTCCTTGCCTGGGGCCTAATGAAATTCTCTGAGGTCAAGGGTGCCAAGGAGCAGGTGTGTGTGTGTGTGTGTGTGTGTGTGTGTGTGTGTGTGCGCGCGCGCGCACACACACACACACACACAGCTCACAACTGTGTTCTGAGAACGCAGGGAAGGTGTGAGCAGGAGCTCCGGGATCCAGTGACAAAGGCCAGAAGCACCACTTAGGAATACGAGCAGCTCACGGTGGAGGAGCGAGAACAACTTGGCTCCTAGCTCACGCCATAGTTGGGCACCGGACGCCTGCAGAGGGTGGGACTGTCTGAGAAGGTCTCGGGACCAACTTCCCTTGCTCCACAGGCCGGGCTGAGGAAGGAAATTCCACGCTGTAATGCCTGGACCTCCTCCCTTCACCCCTGATCTGTGATGAGGAGGCCTTTGGATCTCTCAGGAAACCATTTAGGCAGAGCTCAAAAACATCAGAGCTCCTTCCTACTGGTGTACAAGAAGAGGAAAAAGAAGCAGGACAATTTCTACTGCTTGCCTGACGTAGGACTAAAAGCCAAATGCATAAATGTCTTTGCTCTTACGACATTGTAAGCCAGGCTGGGCAGAGCGGCCTTTACCATTCTAAAACGCAGCTTTGGGCGCCCATCTGCACTTCTGCCGCCCTGTAAACCAGCTGCACTCATGTGGATCTGAGATTAGAAAAATAGTTCCCCGTGTCTGGGGAGCCAGTGCTTTTAAACAAGTACTATTCAAAGAAGGATATTAACAAATGTTTTGCACACATGTAGCTCACATGTAGCTCATGAACCTGCAAAAAGGTAAAAATCAGCAGATCAGCAACTCTGAGCAGCCAACTGTAGAATCTGATGGATGTGTCAGAGATGTGATTCTAGAATGTTGCTGCTGCATTTCTCTCTTGTGTCCTGCACCACTGAGGATGGGAGGAACCAAGAATCATCTCTACACTGCATCTGGACATTTGTTTAATCAACTGAGGAACAAAGTCATGCTTTCCTTCCTATTTCCTATTTCCAGAGATTCAATTTTTGTGAAAGCATAAATTTGTTCTCTGCTTTTACCACGGGAACTGTATCATCTCTCCTTTAGTCTGCTCCATCTCAGCTTACTTTCAACTGGAGGCTTGGTCTTTCCAGACACGGACAGGGGGGCTGGTCTCCCTATGCTACTTCTCACTTCTGGACATGATTGCATAGCAAGGTCGGAAGCCTGCCGGCTAAATCAAACTGTTTACTCTTCACTCTTCCTGTGCCCCTGGGTAGGTGAAGCCTCACCATGCTGCCCTCCTTCTGGGACCAAGTTTCAAAATCACAATTGGTTGGATAAAAGTATAGGACTTATTTTGTGTTTTTAATCATTTATATTTAATTAGAAAACTAAATCAATGTTCAACTTTTCTCATTTAATTATCTGCTTTCCCTTTTAGAATACAAAATGTGGCTGAAGAGGTTAATGTTCTTTCTTTCTAAGATTTTGTTAACCTTTCAAAGACAGATATCAACAGCGATTTCTATCTCAGAAGTAGCTTACACCATTCTGTATCCTGAAAGGAGACTCAAACCAAAAAAAGACACCACGAACTAGAAGGGTCCCATCCTTTCCATCAAGAGTTTGGTATTCTACAGTCTGAAAAAATTCAACAAGCAGCCTACAGAAAGCCCTAGTAGCTCCAGAAATACTCACTTCAGTTGAGAAATGTGGCCTTGGCTCATGCCATCTGCCATCACCGCAGCCGAGGTTGTCTTCCATGCTGTCCACTTGGCTCAGAACACACGGCCACGGCGTGTGCGTCTCCGTGCTGCCCAGAGAGGCCGCCATGGAGAAATGTGAAGCCTCCTGACGGAAACCTCTGCTTATGATTCTCCTCTTCTCTTCTCCTCTAGTTACCGTGACAGTGGGAGGCAAGCAGCACTTGCTCGGACTATATGACACCGCTGGACAGGTACATTTTTATCATCTTGATTTGCTAAGGGCTGGGGGATTAGGTGTAGGAGACAATGATGTTGGCTCACCATGTGAGGACTAACAGCACGGATATTTCCCTTCTGATCATTCAGGAACCACTTGTCATCTACCTAAATGATACCTATTGTTAATATGTTTTAAAATGTCATATAACTAGGGCCAGGGATGTCTCCCAATGGCACTGTACCTGCCTGGCAAGAGCAAGGTCCTGAGTTTGACCTTGATACCAAAAAAAAAAGTTATAACTATAAAAAATAAATTGTTATATTATCTAAGCCACTGAAGATGATTCATTCATTGGCTGGCAACTGTTAATGAGCAAAGCTGCCAGGGGTGGTGCCCCAGACCCATCATCCTAGCACTCTGGGAGGCTGAGGTTGCAGCCCACTGGGGGTAACTTAATGGCTTCGGGTTATTAATGACTTAATGGTTGGGGATATAACTCAGTGGTACAGTAACCCTGCCTTCAACCCCCAGTATCACAAAATAATAATAATAATAACCAAAATAATTCATTTGACCAAGAGTTTTGATTTCCTCCTCTCTAAATCTACTCCACATTGAGAATTAATGGGTCAATTTTATAAACTTTATTTCTCTCATTTTTTTTTTTTTGCCTGTTATTTTCTTTGCCCATCACTTGAGTTGCCTGATGTACTGAGGCAAGGTCCAAAAAGAGACTGCTATAAAGGAGGGAAGCAAATCATGGGTTAAACAAAGAAAAGCTAAGGTTCTGGCTGATTTCCAAAAGCAATAGTCAACCCTGAATAACTGGGTGTTGACTTAATCCTCTAAGATTCTCAAAATATTCCTACTCTGCCAGAAATGCTTCTTCAAACTGGAGAACTTGGCCAGCCAATAATGCAAAGGAGTGGAGTAGAGTTCTCAACACTTAATTCACTAGCACATGCTCTACATGGGTGAAAATGCTACCTTCACTGTCTTTCCTATTACCCCACATGTCAGTTTAAGAAGTTTCTAACATGACGAGCTCAGGGGTGGAGAGGTTGGCTAAGCAATTGATGGCAGGGGTCCAATTTCTTGGGTAGAGTTTGTTACTCTATGTCTTGGGTCATTTATTTATGTTAACATCAGCAAATTGTTCAAATCTTTCCAAATTTACACATCTTAAGCCTTACGCTGGAACCATTTGACCATGTTATTTCCTCCTGGGGGTTTCCTGGTGATTGTTAGCAGTGATGTATTTGTCTAGCCCTTTTTTTCACAATTATCTGGAAATATATCCTTTGGTTCAACTTGGAAGATCTAGATCTCTAATAGAAAATATATAATCATAACCCCTTTGAAGATTTCTATGGACATTTGCAAAAATCACTGTATAAATGTGGGCTGTTAAAGGCTACGGCTGTGCATAAGACCTGGAAAGCCTCACCCTAGACTGAGGGCTCTGCGGAGCCATCTGTTTTCCCTTCTGCGATGACACCTGTTGAGGCAAGTACTTCAGGTGCCAAGGAGTAGACACACCTCCCTCCATCAATACCAAGACGCTTAAACAGGAAAGGATGCCCCTGCCCAGGAGCACAAATGGAAGATCTCTTCGGCTTTTCTGTACTGCTCATATCCTCCACCAAAAAGCCTTTCAGCAACAGAGGTACACTGCTCAGGGGTCTGTAATCGCTAACTCTAATCCAATCATATGCTGTTTGGGGTGTCCCAGGAACTCACAGCGTGAGAGTTTATTCCCTCATAGTCAAATTTTATAAATGCACTCCAGTTAAAAAAATGTCTGTGTGGCAAGGATTATTCTGTGGTCTGAAATCTTCTGCACTCCCTGGTCTCCTAACAGAGCTCTGTCCATCCTGGTGGCTGCTTGTTTGTTCCTCTCTTGCAGCCACACATGACAACAGCTGTGGCTCTTGTGCATGAACTGCCCCAAGAACAAATCCCATAGGCCTCTATTTAATTTAAAATCCAATAAAACTATTTAAAAGCTCTTGTAGAGTTTAATTACTCATCCCCATTGCTCTGTTCTTTTCTAATTTTTTAAAGAATGTGAGTGAAAGATTGAAGCTGTAAGGCACTATAAAAAATATCTTTCAACTCTAAATGAATTAAGTGGGAGGCCCAAACCTCTGACACAGAAGTGATAAACACTGAAACATATGATAAATGAATTCTGGATATTTCTTTACTTAACTTTCACTTTAATCCTTTCAGTTGCTTTGAAAGCTCAGAGTTCCATTAGACTCATATGAGAGCATAAAGCATAAGGAAAAGGCATCAGAACATCTCTTACAGTTTCTTGTAGACCTAAAGTTCTATGATGAAGATCTTAAAAATATACCTTCAAGAAAGCCTGGAAGGGGCCGGGGATTTAGCTCAGTGGTTCCGGGGCATGTCTTGCAAGCACAAGGACCCGGGTTCGATCCCCCACAGAATACTGGGCATGGAGACTCAACGCCCAGCAGCAATCAGCACCACATACCACAGTGCCGGGCGTGGCGGCTCACGCCTGTAATTCCAGCACTCGGGAGGCAGAGGCAGGAGGATTGCTGTGGTGTGAGTTGGAGGCTGAGCTGAGGGCCAGCCTGAACCACAAAAGCGAGACCCTGTCTCAAAAAAAAGAAAAAAGAAAGAAAGCCTGGAAAACCTGAAGTAGTTAAACCCAGGGAGGTCAGGTGAAGTATTTTCAATTCTGGGCTGTGTTATGTTGAAAGGAAACCTATCACGCATCTTTTCTAGAACCCTGG
This sequence comes from Petromus typicus, assembly GCA_004026965.1. Taxonomy (NCBI): domain Eukaryota; kingdom Metazoa; phylum Chordata; class Mammalia; order Rodentia; family Petromuridae; genus Petromus; species Petromus typicus. The sequence goes on along the minus strand of PVIR01013078.1, from coordinate 34,090 downwards.
TTCTTACTCTCGAGCATGCATAGGAACCCTGGTGGGCTTGTTAAGACGCAGACCCACCGCAGCCCCACCCCCACCCCAGATCTCTGATCCGATGGGTCCAGGGTGGGACCCAGGAATGTGCAGGGTTCCTGACGCTGGTGCTCTGTGCACCTTACACTGAGTACCTGTTTCAGAAAATTCTCACTTGAATGTGATCTTCTGTCCAGCAGCCTCAGCAGCCCCAGACAACCATGCAAACCGTAGGTCTACCCATTGACTTCAAAAATTCACTTGAACAAGACCCCGGGCTGATCTGCACACGCATTACATGTTGAAGCACTACTTTGCTGGGTGAAGCATTGGTACCAAAGTTAGGAGATGCAGCAGAAAATAGCCATTACCTAGACTCTATGGCGAAGTCACAAAGGCTTTGCAGCAAATTTCATTTTGACCCTTGTCCCAAAACCTCCATCCCCAGTCCTAGTCCTTCATTCTATTCTCCTAAATACTCCTGAGGTCACATAGCTAAAGAACATCTACAACTAATTCGAAATTATTCATTCGGTCAATTATTATTGAAGAAAGAGATGATCTCAAAAGCAGTTGTAATCTCTGAACTACAAAAAGGAGCTAAGTTTTTCAGTCTTGCTGTAGAGTTCTGTTTCGAGTAATTAGATCTTCTTCCGTGAATTAACCAAAGAGCAGCAGCCCTAAGCTTTGCCTCGAGCTACTGTGGGTCAGGGCTGACAGAACAACCTCAAGAAGCATCTGTGAGGTGAAGCGACGGGGACTCGGTATCTCCACCTTGAAGAAAATCATTCGACCTGGTTCCCTCTGCTTGAGATTCAGCTTTGCTTTAGATAGGGCTGCAGCAAAGCCCTGACTTGAGATGCCCCTGCCATCCCCAATCCAGCCAAAGCATCTGCTGAGCGTGGCTCATCATGAGCCCACACACGTACAGGGCCAGCACGTGGCAGCCATGAGACATCAGTGCCCTCCCCAGGCCCCTGAAACACAAGCTTACATTTGACTTGGAGAAGACTTTTGAACAGAGTCCTCAGAGCTCTGGCTCACATGTTGGGTCTAATCCTCCAGCCGAGGCTGCGTGGGCCGGCCCAGCTCAGCCTACGAAGCTCATGCCCCGGGCTCAGTGCTGAGCGTCTCTCAGAAAGGAATTTCTAGAGCTCTGCTCCTTGGCCGGAGTACAGAGAGAGGCCCAGAGCTGACTTTTCCGTGACACAGCCCTCACTGGCCAGCTTGCTTCCAAACGTATCAGAAGACACTCGGGCGAGTCTCTGGGGCACACTACAGGCACCACACCCCTCGCAGCCGCGCTGGGAGATAGGTCTTCCCCAGGCCTGGCTCCCAGCCACACCTCCTCTCCACGGTGACCACGGTGGAGCCACAGCACCGAAATGCCAGGCCTCCTCTCTCACATGCCCTGGCCCAGACCACACAGGTCAGCAAACCTGCTGCAGGTCAGGCCTCTCTGACCTCAGAGACAGCCCTTCCCCAGAGTGACCCGTGGAACCAGTACCGGGAGGAACGTGGTGTCAGCCGGCAGGTGAGCCCTGCGCTCCTGCAGTGACACCTCACAGGCTGGGACCACCTGCAAAGGGCACCACAGTGGCTCAGCCGCCACCCGTGACCCCAGGATCGGGAACCCTGTCACCCAGGGCTGCGAGCCACACGTCTCCACCAGGACCTGCTTTCTGAACTCCAAATTCTCCCAGGAGCCACAGCGCCTGCCAGCGCTCAGACAGTGGCCGGCCGGGGCTCATCACCGGCCACCCCAAAGATTTCCTCCTGCCCTTGGCTGCGGTGTGTAGCCACCTGGAGGGCAGGATCTGGCCTCCGCCCTCCATGGAAAGTTCGCCTGAAGCCTCAGCACTGACGTTTCCCCTCAGAAGCTGCTCAGCCCTCCTGCTCACACACACCTTCCTGCAGATACCAGGCGCGGGCTGTTTGGAGGAGCTGGGAGGAGTTTGTCCACACCGAAGTTTATTTGTAAAAAGTAACCGAATAGCCCATCCTCTCCCCAGACCGTCAAAAATGAAGCCGAAGGGACACAGGCCAAGAGAGGCCGCCCGTTTGGATCTCACTGCCATTCAGAGTCCTGGCACCTGTGAGGTCCCGGGCTCTGCAGCCACTGTTGACAGGGGTGGGGGAGGGGCTCGTTAACCAGGTCATGAAGGCGCTGAGCACAGGGCCGAAGAACCTGTAGATATTAACACCACGGTCTTCCAAAGCCAGCACTGTTATCATTTACAGATGAGGAAACCAAAGCCGAGAATGTACCCCCGACAGCCCAGGCGGGGACTTGGATCCCAAACACTTCTCTCCACAGCTCATGCTTTTAACCTATTAGAGGACATGGATGGTCTGAGCAATACAAAAGTGTCTCAGGTGCTGTCAAGGTGTGACCCCTGACCGGTCACCCCACGGGTCTCAGCACCCAGTCTGTGTAGACCACCCACCGCTTCCAAGCCAGCTGGACTAATGAGGAAATATATAAACAGCCTGATGCTGAAAACTCTGCGACAAATGTCACTGGACTCAAAAACATGGAAGCAGAATCCTACTTCCGGCTTAATGAGCATGTGGGGCTAGGAGCCAGCTCAGGCCCCTTACCCTGCTACTCACCCTATGGTCCCAGGACCAGCAGGGCAGTCCCACAAGCGCAATCCCAGCCCTAGACCTGCTAGAGTCCATGCTTTGACAAGATCTGGGTCATCAAGGACACGTAAGGCCTCACATGTCACTTCTCCACCCACCATGTGATCACGGTGTGCCTGTTCCCAAACATATTTAGGACCCAGGTCCTTATTTGGTTCCCCTGCTGCTATTTCCTCTGAACTTTTCAAATAATTACCCATCGGTCCCTGACCAAAGACTGCCGTGTCTTCTTCCAGCGTGAACACCAGTTTGCCTTTGCAGTAGTTAGGCAGAAAGTGCTCAAAAGCCCACTCTATCCCAATCCTTCTCCACTATGACTCCAACGTCTGTCCCTTGGGCCTCATTAGTCCCCCACACGTCCACACACTCTTATGTAGTAAGAAGCGTCTCTTCCGGAAGCACATGAGCTCCTGTCTTCTTGTCTCCTTCCCAACACTGGAAGGGACCCCCACACAGTTGAACCCCTTAAACTCTGCTCACTGCCCACCGCTGTCCCCTGAACATGAGACCTCAGCCCAGGGTCACAGCACGCTGCATCCAAACCATCCAATCTGTCAGCCACTGTGACTTCAGACCATCCTTGTCACCACAGTCCGGCCCACCGTCTTATCCTCCCTGAGCCCCTCCCTTGCTCAGGGCCATAGCCAAGGCTGGGCCCTGCGCTCAGATGAGAGGCTTCTCCAAAGCACCCCTGCTCAGCCATCCCTTTTACCTACCTGCCAGCCTCGCTTTCTGACGCCGGGGAGCGGGACAGACAGTAACCCTTGGTTCTAGAGCTCGACCGGCACAGATCAGCTGGACAGCGTGAAGCCCGAGGCCCAGTGTGTCTCACACTCGTCCTCAGCCGGGCTGGGCGGCCTGTTCCTAACAAGCTCCGGCCGGTGGTCCTTGCAGTGGCCTAGAGCTTGCTTTGGAGAGCACGGCCCTAGCTCATCTTTAAACCCTCTTCTATCCCAGACACTGTATTTTTCCAGTGCAATCAGGTGAATATGCTACATTACCAAATTACCTGACCACGTGCAGGGGAACCGTCGCCTGTCTCACTTCGCATCAGTGGAATTACTCCATGCCTTCTCACTCCATCTGACCTCCAGCTCTTACTCGCCTCAGATGGTGCATGTCACCAAACCACGGCCGGCCCAGCCTTCCCAATGTAAGCTCATGTGCTCGTGGTTGTTGGGCAGAGAATCAAGCAAACACGATGCTCTCAGGATCGTTATCTGCTCCTGCCTTTTCAGTTGTGCCACTTCTCATAAATGCAGTTTTTGTTATGATGTTTTGGACTTTGGGGTTTTGGACACACAGTGTCTGCTGCCATCCTGTGGTGGTTTCGAGCAGATGCCAGCCTCAGGTGCACCGGCAACCTCACTTCCTCAGGTCGTTGGGTGATGCCCGCGTCTGCAGCAATCCCTGGATGACTGAGTTCAAGAAAAGGCTGAACGTGTCCCTGACGGTTCTCAGGAACAGCCATGACGCAGTCAGAGTCAAGAGTCAGGTCTGGATATGGGCACTTTATATTTTAGCTTGTTAATTATTTTACAAAACAAATCCAAGTTTAATAATCAAAGAAGAGAATTTACATGTCTGCTTAGTAACAACTGCCTGTCTTCACGCATGCACGTGCCAATTGGTTTAATCCTCAGTTCGAAACAAAATCGCATAACAGTGCTAAAGATGTGAGCTTGTTGGAGCCGTGCTGCCGGCTGTCAGGGCCTCGCGGGGTGCTGGAGCCCACACCTGACTCTTGGGAATAAGCCTGGACACGTCCTTGGTCGTGGTGAACGGTGATGATGCAGGGCAGCTGCTCCCAATTTGGGCCCACAGGACTCCCGCGCAGCTGGGCTACACTCCAGAGACCGATTTTACTCATCTCATCAGAGTAGCAAGCAGGGCAGGTCGCCGATTAGCTGGGCCTCCAGATGTTTTGAAAGCGCTTCGTAATTCTGACATAAGCCCCCGTAGTAACTGGCTCCGGAGATCACTCTATAAACTTCGTTTCCTCTAGTGAGTCACCACATTCCAGAATTTTACCAGAGTACAGGTGGGGAATGCAGAGAAAGCCAACCTGGTCCCCATCCACTTGCAGGGCCACGTGGCAGAGGGAGGGAGCACCAGGGACGGTTGCAAGTGACAGCGTGAGACCATTTCTTCGCTTCTAAGTCTTACCTGCTGCTGGCTGAGGAGCGAGAAAGGAGCCGGGCGCAGAGACCATGGGGAGAAAGTGCGCAGCACGGGCCTGTGTACAGAGCACGGGAGTGCCGCAGCCGCTCTGCCCCTCCCGCTGCCTCCCGCACCTGGCAGCACAGGGCAGCACAACCTGGCGGGAGTGCGAGCTGGGCTTGTGCACACAACTCCCAAAGACCTGCTCCTGCAGAAATATCGTAAAAAAGCGCATTAACAGGTGTCATTTTTTAGGATTTTTTGGCTACTTTTTAAGATTCTATTTTTCTGCATCCCACTTTCCTTGGGTCCCTAAAACCTTTGCTTCAGTTTTAAAGTAGGAGCAGTAGCAGCTGTACTTCCGGAGCCCTCTGCCCCGGGTCCTCCGCGGTGAGCAGGTTGGGCTCTCCACCCAGAAATGGGCGCGTCCAGCCCTGGACCGTACTTCCGTTGGGTCACGTGTCTGTCTGCGCATACACGCACACGCTTCATGAAAACCCTGGGAGAGGCTGGGAAAGACCGCAAGGCAGGTACTTAACATACACCTGTGGCGCTGTATCAGCGGTGCAATGACATGGAGTTCACAAGTCATCTGTGTTTTTAAACTAAATGTGTAAATTATGTACATCAAATATTAGGAAGTACAATGTTCGATGATGGCTATCTTGGGAGAGGGAAAAAAAGGTATTGAGAGATCACATTAAGATAAAATAAAATTTTCACTTGTTTTCAAAATGATTGCCTTTTTTGCAATAAACACATGTTTTATCATTTTCAAATGCTAGTAAGAGAAGTCAGGGCTCTGATAAATGATATTGTGAACTTGTAAGTATGACAGGTTTGACAGTGCATATCCACATACAATGTGTACATGTATGTACTATACCCACAAATACAAGAGTTACACACAGGTGCTGTGCATTTGTCATGTGTGGTGTGGTGTGCACATTGAGAGGACATGTGCACACATGCAAAGTTACTTTTGGCTTATGCATCACTAAATTCTTTGAAAACATAACACTTTATTGAAATAGAGGATTTTCTCTTGGAGCCTCCTACTGAAATGCTGTACTTTGTGTTAATTATCTCCCAGTAACAACAGATAATGGAACCAGAAACTTTCTAACCAGAGCATATTCTGACCAGAAAAATCCTTGGGAGTGGCATAGTCCAGCATCTTACCTATTTGGCCACACCATGGCTTTTAGACAGCTTTGTCTAAAGTCCCAAACACGGGGTAAAGGAAATACGGAAGACACGATGCAGCAGTGTCCAGTCATAAAGAAAATCAAAATTACATCATAGGTGGGAAAAGGGACAGAAGAGATCACTGTGCTGAGATAAGCCAGGTTCGGAAAATATGTGCCACATTTTCCGAGAACGTGAGCTCTCAGAAAGCACGCAAGCAGAGAAGAGACCGACAGAAGGGAACAAGGGGAAGGAAGGGTGGGACGGGGACACATTAAGGATCTACTGGGAATTGTGCTGTCAAATTTGGCAAAAGTTCTTGCTTTGTCCTTTAGTTTATTCCAAATTAGATTGGGAAATTTTATTTATTTTTTTATTTATTTATTTTAGGTTTTTGAGACAGGGTCTCACTTTGTAGTTCAGGCTGGCCCTGAGCTCACTATGTAGTCCAGGCCAGTCTTGAAATCATAGCAATCCTCCTGCCTCTGCCTCCCGAGTGCTGGGATTATAGACGTGAACCACCATGCCTAGCTGAGAAACAATTTTTAAAGGCTATGAGGAGAGGATTTCTTTGACGTGGTCAGTGGCCCAGTAATTTAAATCTTTGTCCTGTAAATCACAATTCCAGCATACCAGAGGCACTATAATAATCCTTTTGGATTCTGCCCATTACATGGGTGAACAGTGGAGCACGTCGCAGAGCAGAACCTAGACCGCTGACATTCAGGACACACAGGGCAGGAAATGCGGAGATCAGTCAGGGCACAAGGCTGCAGTCTCACAGAATGAATACATCTAGTACATGGCATGAGGACTAGTTAATACCGATCACAGTGCAGACTGGAAATGTGCTGAGAGCAGATTCCAAGTGCTCTTTCATTAAAAAAAAAAAAAAAATCACCATGTGAGGAAATGGATAGTTTGCTTGGATGTAGGGTTATGTGCACAGCACATCATGTTTTCATACAATCTATAATACATACAATGTACAAATTTAAAATATGTGGGTAGAGTTTATAGTATGTAAATCAGCCCTTTCTAAATTGATCTTGAATGGAGGCGAAGCATAATCTCTAGACACGCGGAAGGGCGTTTCCTGACTGTTGGCTCTTCCACTACTAGCAACAGACACCGCTGGACTCCAGGCTGCGGGCAGAACCCAAGCCCAGGGCGCTGGGGCGGATGGATCTTCGCCCTGTGGCTCCCTGGACCCCTGGGACCCGTCTGACTCCGGCCTCGCTTTCTGCTCTTCCCGCAGGAGGACTACAACCAGTTGCGGCCACTGTCCTACCCCAACACCGATGTGTTTTTGATCTGCTTCTCGGTCGTGAACCCCGCCTCGTACCACAACGTGCAGGAGGAGTGGGTCCCGGAGCTGAAGGACTGCATGCCTCACGTGCCTTACGTCCTGATAGGGACCCAGGTTCGTGGACGGGTGACAGGGAGAGGGAGAGGGCACGTCACAGACCCCGCTTTCTGCCATGCACGATGAAGTATCAGACCCAGAGCTCCTGGGGCAGAAGTCCTTAAGATGTCAGTGGTTATTTAGCCCACAGTTGAACTGTTTGGAACTATTTGGAGCAGGGAGGTTTTGGGTTTTGGGGGGGGCTTTTTGTTTTTGTTTGTTTGTTTGTTTGTTTGTTTGAGACAGGGTCTCCTTTCTTGCACAAAAAGCAACACCTTGCCCCCCCACACACTAATAAAAAGGCCCTGCCCTGTTCTCCTTAGACCCCTGGATCTTCCAGAGCTTATAAAAGAAGTTAAAGTGCATACACAGATAAACAAGCCTGGATTTAAAGGGTGTCAAAAGCCAATAAAATTTCATAGTTGAAATCTGCAGCAGTAAGCCAGCTGTGGAAATAGAGACCATTTCTTTACATTTCTTGTACAATGTTTTACTTGACAAAAGTTGTTAAAATTTACAAAGGAAGGAAAAATATTTTCTAAAGAAGATATGGATAGATATGGGGTATATGTGTTTACTCAGAGAGACATAAAGTTTAATTTATAGAGCCATAAATCAGAATATGATTGAACTTGTTCATTTAAATCGACTTATTTATTTAAATGAAGTATACCACCTGAATTCCAGATTACAGTATTTATCTGTACTGAAAAAGCCTGGATCCCTGTTGTCAGAATATGTACTGGACACTCAAACATAGTAGTGTGACGTGAGTCTATTTTACAACCATTTGGCATTAAGTTGAACAGTTAAGGTTCCCCCAGAACCCCACAGCTTAGGAGGCCTCAATATTATAAATGGGACCCTAATATATGAATATATTTTTTCTTTAAGACACAAGTCCTATGTCCTCCCATTCAGGGTTCCAAACAGTGAAATTTTAAAGCAACCAAATATTAAATTCTCAACCTAGTGTATTCTACTTTCAAATCACCTCTACCTTTGAAAACATCAATGTTGATTCGTTAAGAGAACCTTTTGGAAATCCCTCTTTGGAACTTGCCATCTCAAGCCTGCAATACATCTGTTAGACTAGTCTCACAGGTGGGGAAAAGTTCTAATTTGGAAAAGCAAAACAGAACAAAATGGACAAAAAGATGCATCTAGTTACAGAAAATAACCATTAAATAATGAGTAAAATATATTGGAGTCAAACACTTCATCGCAGGAAGGCAGCAGGAATACCCGGCCCTCTTGATTGCCCCATCAGTGAAACCTAGAAATGAACACAAAACTCCAGAACTGCCCCAGAATCATTAAAGGAAGGCCTCGTTTACAGGGGACATCCTGGTACGGCCGCGCTCAAAGACAGCACTTGACGCTGTTAGACATAACACGACACAGGTGTGCGCCTTCTCAGAGATGATTCATCCACTTCAAAGGTGTCCAAGAAAAAGAGACCCTATTGTGTCACAGTTTAAAATAACTGAGGAGGTTTGAAAAAGTAAGTAAGCTCATCGTATGTGTGTTTTCTACTAGATCGATCTCCGCGACGACCCCAAAACCTTGGCCCGTCTGCTGTACATGAAAGAGAAACCTCTCACCTACGAACATGGCATAAAGCTCGCAAAAGCGGTACAGTCAAATTTGAATTTCCTTCTGAATGCACACCGAGCGAAGAGTTTGGTGTGTGCTTTGGAATGGGCAAGCGGCATGGTCGACTTTCATGGCAGTGTGTTCAGAATCTGTTGCTTTCTCTCTCCTCTCGGTCTGTGAAAGAGTGGAAGGGGCGCTTTGGTTAGCATCCTCGTCAGCCAGCATTGTGTTTTCCATCATGAGAGAGACCTGGAGAATTTAAACAGCTGGAGCTCTTAGCCTTTGAGTTAGCAGGCTCTAGGCCCCTCCTTTCCATGTATACTCTGCACCAATGGAGGGCTTAAATGTGTATTTGTAAATTCACTGCTTACGATGGTTATACTTCATGTAAATGACCCGTGTGTGGCATTTTGTGATTTTCTTGGGCGAGACCTAGCTGAGTGTCCGGCAGGCTCTGTGGGCTCGGTATGTCTCATCGCATAACAAGCCAGCCTGTGTCACACACAGAGAAGCGGACATCAAAACGATGTCTGACACATAAAGGCCACTTGCTCAAAGCTGGGACTGTTTCCATTTACTCTCTTCCTGTCCAAAGTCAAGTACAAACAGTGACTTCACTGAGGAAAAGCATTTGCCAGACACCAAGTCTTTGCTGTCCCACTATCAGCAGGACGTGATCAAAGTAGCCACTGAAATGGACACAGAAGAAGATAAGTGCTTTAACAAGAGAAGGCTCATAAGCCACATTTCCATCATTTGAATCAATATCCTCCTTGATTTAGTCACACATCCATCAACCCAAATAGGAGGCTTTACAATTCTGGTTTTACTGTCTAAGTAACTCGCCCTGCAAAACACAAGTCCCAGGAGTCAGAGTCGCCCCCTCTGTGCCAGTCAAGAATAACAACAACAAAGTCTTCATTACCAAAAATGCGTGCCTTTCTCTTATGAGAACCTGATTATAGACACAGGTCTAACTATGAGGCACTAGCTGCCAGTGGTGTTGCATGCTGTGGCAAGGAGATCACAAGTTCAAAACCAGCCTGGACAACTTAGTGAGTGCTGTCTCAAAATATGGCTAAAAGGGTGGGAGCTGTAGCTCAGCCTTCTTTGGGTACACTTTCTAGTCGGTAGGGAGAGAGGCAGGAAGGGGAAATTATTTCTAACCCAGCGCTGTGGGCTTTTTCACCATGCTCTAAACTCTCTGTCCCAACTGTATATTTTGTTTTCCTCCAGAATGGGTGTGTATCTCTAGGTCCTTCTGCATCCCAACCATTCGGCCCGGAAAACTCTCATCAACATACATAAATACCCGCTCCATAAATAACCACCACTCACTTCCCAGCAGCAGGACTGGCTGGCGCAGGCCCTGCTTCCTGCCGGACCACGCACATCTCCCCGTTCCCTGCTCAGGGCTTGTCTCCCACCTTGTCCTGTCAGCTTCCTCGACTCACTTCTCATTTGGGGAATTGTTCCTTTCCTCTGAAAAGAAGTTGCCCCAAAGCATCTTCCTTCAGACTTATTTTAGGAACAATGGCTGAGTTCCCCACTTTATCGCCTTTTGCCAGATTCTCCTAGCAACTGCTCTCAGACACAGACAGAATCATGTTTGGCTCACAGAATCCAATTTAGAAGAAAACCAAGCGAGGTTTTAACTTGTTTCATCACAATTCATGTAATTACAGAGATGCTTCAAGTTCCGCCGCTCGTTGCCTTCTCTGTCAAGTGGTTCAGAATAACAGCCAGCATTACGGAGCGGCCACAGGCCAGGCTGCGAGCCCAGGGCTGCACGCGTGCAGGCTGAGTGGGGCCTCCCAGCAGTGGCGGGGTGTGGAGATTACCCTCACCTCCGTCCGAGAGGGAGCTGGGGCTCAGAGGGGTGGCGGTCCCACGGCCAGATAGTGGCAGAGCTAGGACGCGGTGACCACCAGGCTCTTCTGCCTTCCTGCTATGATCTGAAAAGAAACTCTTAGGCTGGGTTTTTTTTTAATAGACAAAAGTGACACTTTAATGTGCATATTGTCCCCCAAACTCAAATGCTTTGCCAATTCAGAGTTCTCGCGGCCAATCTCCTCTGTTAAATGCTTCTCTGTCTCCAGCACATTTTCCCTGTGTCGTCCCTTTTGGTTGCCAGGGGCATTTTATGTTCAAAGGATGGTTTCATGACATATATAGTTACATAATTCTTTACATCCTGAAGGCAACCTCATTTGCATAAATATTTTACGCCAGTTTATAATAAGTATGCTTTGTTTTCTCTTGATGTGTCAGCCCTTTATTTATTGTTAACTTCCAGCACACACATCTGTAAACATCCGTCCTACTACTAAATCTACTTGATTTTGATTAAACACCTGCCACCAGCCAGCAGCTTACTCTTGGACACCATTTTGTGCGTACTCCTGTGTGATTCCCAAGTCCAGCCCCCAAGGTGCTTCCACACCCCACCCTTCCCCACTTTCCCCTTTTCATCCTTTGCCTTCTCTTGTCATCGCCCCCGGGTGGCTTCTTGTAGCGTCACCGCTCTCCTCCTGGGTTCTTAACATACACAAGTGGACCGTGTTGGACCCGTGTGTCAGCCACGCAGAGTCTAGAACCCCTGCTCTCCACCAAGGAGTCGTGGGCCCATTCTTTTTTTTTTTTTTTATCTTTATTGGTACATTCTATCACCTGCGTTGTTTCAGGAACACCAGCACCTCACCCTCGAGCATCTGGGTAACAGGCCCACAGAGAGGGGTGGAGCCAGATACGAGAACAGGTACCCTGAACTACAGGGTCCACGCCAGACATGAGCGTACTCCTGAAGTGGCAGAGGACAGGGCAACAGACATATTCAGGGCAGAAGAGCTCAGAGAAGGTTTCCTGAAGCACCTACCATGAGAGCCAGGTATTATCAAGGGCGAGGATGAGTTTATCAGACGGACAGATTTAAGGACGGGGTAAAGATTCCAGTCAGAGAGATCCATAGTTCAGAAGTATCCTGCAAAACACAAGGAGCTAACTAGCAGCCTAGTGGAGCAAATTTCACCTACAAATATCCCAACCAGTCTGTTCCAGTACTTTAATGCAATGTAGTGGTCAATATTGAACCCTGTGGAAACTCTGAACAAATACATATACAGTATTTCTGGTTTCTAAAACATTTTCACAACGTCTGGCAGCTCTTGGTGTGAATTTCCTCATGAACCGAGACTTGCAGTCTTCAGACAGGCGCAGCCCCTCAGCTGCCCCGGCCCTGCCACCTGTATCACCCTGTGCCCAGCCAGCCCATGTACACTGCACCCCGGGCCGGCGATCTCAGGGTTCTGGGAGACTGCCCACCCAGAAATGCCCACCCTTTCTCAGCAGCTGGTGAATACTGATTGGTGGCAACAGTGTCACTCACAGGCCTTGAGCTCTTGTTCCTGCCCTCAGCGCTCTGCTCGGTCCCTTCCGGCACTTCCAACACAGAAGAGAAACTCCCCTGTCCCTGGCTGCCACCCAGCTGCCGCCCCACTGGTCCCTGTCTTCCGTCCACCCCTTGTCTCTCCCTCCCTAAGTCTACAACATCTCCCTTCCATTGTTACCACTTTTTATCTCGAGCAGAGTGTATACAGCTCTAGCTTAGGAGATGGATAGATTCCATCTCTGCATGTCCTCAGCTGTGTGACACAGTCGGCGACTTCACCTCCCTCAACATTAGTTCCTCAAGCTACAGAGTGAAGCGGTAATAAACTGGTCCTCACAAGGTTGACGCAGTGATGAGAGGCACAACCGTAGCTCGAGGCCTAGCTCACGGCCATAATGAAATCGAAGTTAGCCCCAGACCGGACTCCAGGAGGGGCAAGGTGGCCTCTTGGCTGCGATTGCCTCCCTCCACTGTCTACCTCATCTATCCCATGCCCCATGGACCCAGGACAGCCTGGGGGAGTGTTACATCATGTTTCACTGGCTCGTCCTAGGGCGTTTGCTTGTTTGTTAAACTCTTCCATCTTGTGTGTGTCTGTGGCATATTTCTCAGCCTTTGAAACAACAGTTTAGCTGCTGTAAGATTATCAGAAAGTGTCCTCTCTCCTCTTTCTCTCTCTCCCTTTACCCCCTCCCTCTCTCCCTCTCTCTCTTCCTCCCTCCCTCTCTCTCCCACCCTTCTCTCTTTCCCTTGAAGTACATCAGTTTAGGAAAGCATGACCCAGATTGCTCACATGTGGGTCTAAACAAGGGCCCCCAAAACCTGCGCCCTCACAGATGGAATGAAAATGGATGACTGAGTAGATCATTCTGGTCCAAGAGGCGGGTGAGGTGGCTGCTAAAAACAAAAGCAGTATTTCCTTGAGGCGACTTTCCATCCACATCTTTAAGGACTCTAATGATCTCTCTAGTGGCCACTGTGTTGTGCCTCGGCCCTGAAGTGCAAGGAATTCTTCTCTCCCACTGTCAGAGTCTTCAAATCGGATAACAACACTCATGTCATAACTGGGTTCTCTTTCTCACACTCCCTCCCACTCACACCCAAAATCTGTTGGCGACTTTTCCTGGAATGACCCACACAAGGCACAATGTTTTGTTAACCTCCTCATACAATGATCCCTTTATCTGCTGTTAAATTATCCTCATTGATGTCAGAATTGGGAGAGACAAGTTTGGGCTCCTGCCTGTCATCCAGAGGCCCTGGCTTCAAGCACTTTAGGGAGGATGGGGAGGAGGAGGGCCCTTCCCACCTCTAGCCTCTCGGAGCACAGCCCGGCTCCCCCGGAGGCCCCCGGATCTACTGGGACCTGTGGCCATCAGTGCCGAGGTCTCCCAGGGAGAAGCACTGCACACAGCACATCACAGGGCGTTTGGTTGGGCCATTGTCAAATTGGCTCACTTTTCCACACACTCACATATGGCTTAGACACGGCCCCCAAATGCAACAAGGACAGTAACAGGAAAATTCTCTCTGCCCTTTCTTCCTCTCTGAAAACAGTATTCTGCTGTTTTTGATTATTTTTTAAAGTTGTTTCCTAATCCAAAGATCAACTATGGTCAAAATGAAAGACATAAAGTAGGTTTTCAGCACCCGGGGATGGCTGCAATACCATGATTTTGGAATTTCCCTTTGGCTCGACAGTAACCACTCCTGTCCTCAAAAGCAACCACAGTAGGGTGTACTGTCTATTGGAGGAGAAAGAAAATGATTTCTAGGCCCAATGAAACAACTTTACTTCATATTTAGTTTTCCTGCCTGTGGCCTTGTGGATGAGGGAGCGGCCTCATCTCGTTGACTGTCGGCCTCCCCAGAGTCCAGGGATCTGGTCAGTTCCTGTCAAGACACAGGAAAAGAATTCTAATGAGGAGACAGACCCAACGCTGAGGTCTGCTGCTCTTGTGTGTTACCCTCCATGGCTGTTCCACGCTAGTCTGAGTGATACCCTTCACTTCCCTTCAATACACATCTCACCTTTCTGGTTACAACCAAACGCATCCATGTCAGCATCCGACGTGTTCCATGGGGGGAGAGAAGTTGAGAAACATAACAGTCTAAAGTCCCAGATCTCCTTGAAAAGTACAAAAATAGAACAGCCACAACCCAACGCCCCACTGGAAGCCGAGCGAGACCGCTGACAAGTGTGTGCTATGTGGTTCGCACCCCTCTGTGCCTTTCACCGCCCACCAGCCCTGGGTTACTTATTTACATGCGTTAACACGGGCACCTGTCCATGACAGCTACGAGACTCCGCCGCTATTTAGCCAATCATCTGCTGTCTTCCATCCAGCCAACCCCTCTCATCTGGTTCCTTTCTTAAAGTGAATTTTACAGTGTAAAACAAAAGCGAGCATTGTTCTAGATATCCTTAATCTGAAGAAGGCCTGTCCTATTTTTGGCTCATACTAGCTGTGAGAAAGAGCCAGGTGGCCTTCGTGTGAAGCTGACGGCCAGTATAGTCTTCCCAGCCTGATTTTCTTACTGAGAACTTACAGTTTGAGCCTGAATTTTGGTTTTTTGTAGAGCGTTCACAATTACCCAGTGTACCATGGTGTGAAATCAAGAAGTTTAGAAATAAACCCCCAAGCAAGTACAAAATAGTTTATCCTTTAAATGGACTGTCCACTGGCAAGGGATATGCCTGTCTATACTGTATTTTATGATTTCTGTTTTACATGTTTTGATTTTTTAAATTCTTAAAATATGCCTTTAAAGCATGCAGAAACTAAATAATGATTCCATTTGGTATCACTTTGCTGAACGATGCCTTCTCAGAAGTACATTCCAACTAGGAGCAGCCTGTAAGCCGCACTCCCTTATGTCATTCGGCAGCCAGGCGGCCACTGGCCTGCGCCACACAGGAGCTGGAGCCCTCGAGCCTTACTGCCGTGTTCCACACATAAACATAGCACCACACAGCCCTGTTCTTCACAAAACAACTCTGCGTATCACTCGTTCTGAATCCTCTTCTAATTACTCATACTTTCCTATCTTTATACTCTTATGTTACAGATTAATGGCCATGTGTCACTGCAGAATTCAGTGTTCAACAAAGTGATCAATAACTGTATTGTTAGTATAAGAATGTTTAAAAAAGTATATATAAAATATACTGTATGCGGGGCCGGGGAGTTAGCTCAGTGGTTCCGGCGCCTGTCTTGCAAGCACAAGGGCCCAGGTTCAATTCCCCGGTAACCACATACAATACTGGGTGTGGAAACTCACCCCAGCAGCAATCAGTACCACACACCACAGTGCCGGGCGTGGTGGCTCACGCCTGTAATCCCAGCACTCGGGAGGCAGAGGCAGGAGGATTGCTGTGATGTGAGTTTGAGGCTGAGCTCTGGGCCAGCCTGAACCACAAAGCGAGACCCTGTCTCAAAAAAAAAAAAAAAAATATATATATATATATACTGTATGCAATATATATGTATACATACAAAATTATTACAGAGGATACACACAGGCATGTAAATAAGAAAATGAGTCCAGAGGCTGTTCTGGGGACAAGCAGAAGTTGGGAGTTGACCTGGCTTTCTTCTCTCTTTTGTGTTTAAGATCGGAGCACAGTGCTACTTGGAATGCTCGGCCCTGACGCAGAAAGGTCTTAAAGCGGTGTTTGATGAAGCAATCTTGACCATTTTCCACCCCAAGAAAAAGAAGAAACGCTGCTCCGGATGTCAGCAGTGTTGTTCGGTCATCTGAGGTCCCCCCATACTGCCCTCCACCTCACCCCGAGAGGACGGCAGGCCACCTCTGCCAGCCGCTCCAGCCAGCATGGAGGGCAAGGCACAGAGGAAGACCTGCCCCAGCCACATCCCAGTTTGCCAACCGCCACGGCCCCTGCCAGCCTGAAGCAGCACACTGCACACGTGACCGGGACACTGAGCCCAGTTCTGGACAGGCCTGCTGTAGAGCGCACTGGAACAAAGTCAAACGCTATCTTGCATTTGATAGCACAGAACAGATGCAGTTCACGGCATGGAAACCAAAAGGGGAACTTGGTTCCTGCGTCGGTGGCCTTCTGCATCAGTGGCCTTCCGTGTCGGTGGCCTTCCAGGATGTCTTTTACAGAACTTAGCAACACAACGCTAACCTGAAACTGCTGTTGTCACCCATGTGTCTTACATATATTTGTGTTATTTCAAGAAATCTCCAATTGACTCAGGTCTTACAAATCCATTCCATAGCATTCTAACAAGACAGTCCAGGATCATTTCAATTTTTGTCAAGTTTCTACCAAAGTTATTGGAACCAACATATACCTCTGACTGCCTGATTATAAAATACAAGAGAACTTTAAAGCTTTGGGGAATTTACAAAGCCATAATTTTTTAGCCTGATTTAAAAAAAAAATCTGAATTACTACAGGTTCACATTTTTTGCCAAAGATTCACTCTTCAAATGCTTATGTTGTAGATAGGGTGCTTTTTCTCATTTCATAGTGTCACAGCTAACTAAAAATGAACTGTATTTAAGACAGTAGCAATTCTGCTTTTCATCCTAATTGGTGGGGAGAAGAAAATGCAAACCCATCTTTTATAATACTCTCCATTCAGAGTGGGCCTCTCCTGCTGCACCCCTCCCCCATGCATTGCTTTACTTCCTCGGTTTTACAATTTCTCCCAGACCCTCTTCCTTTTGTTTCTCACCAATAGCCTCATCTAAAAGAAAGATCTAGACATTGGACATGAAAAGGGAAATGTTTCATAATCCCCCAAAATCAGGCAAACCATCAGGGATGTAGCTCAGTGGCACTGCACCTGCTTGGCAAGCTCGAGGTCCTGAGTTTGACCTCCCCTGGTATAAAAAAAAAAAAAGAAAGAAAGAATCAGGCAAAGTACTTGCTTCCATGGAAAGTGCTTCTCAGCTTGCCCCGTGAGTTCCCACTCTAAATGGAACTGTCCCTGCGTCATGGCCCGCTCTCCTTCCTTCCTTGCTCTCCCCAAATCTGCATAGGGCTGTGTTTGTAGGTCTCAAGCCTTGAGTCCATTTCGGGAACAATTCACTACCTACAACCTGACTTGGCCACGGGGAAGGAGGGGCTCCTGATGATTTCCTTCCTCTAGGAAAACTCCTTTTATCTGAATGCGTAAGTGAAGCTTGTCTTCTCAGCAGTTACCCCAGGTTTCCCCCATCCTGGCTCTCCCCAGAGAGTCCAGTCCATCTAGTCTCTACTGCTCCCGGAGGGCCACGTAATAGCAGAGCTGTATGCTGCAGGTCTTTTCTCTTAAGATCTCCCATGATAACTCTTCAGACTTTGGGCTTCTCTCTGTTTACAGTTTCTGAAATGTGTTTTTTTGTCCCCCCATATTTCAAGTGCTATTTGCCTTCTAATTGCTAAACATTTTCTTAAATACACACACGCACATACATATACAGACACATCTTAAGGAAACAGGAGCTTTGATAAGTCAAAGTTTGACATTTAGAGTAAACAAGGACTTTCTGCCTTTTAAGTGGAAGTCAGCCATGTATGAACTGTAACCCTGCAGAGGATATGAATTCATCTTTTATAAATAATAGTGAGCATCTAGCCCTGTAATAAAGGAAATGCTGTCCACAGTTCTGTTACATTATTGCATAATAACATCTCACTTCTTACTGATGTGGAGGAAAAATGGGAAGCAGTACGTTGGCTCCACCAAGAAAACTTCCAGATGTGTGTGCTCAGCCAGCAAAGCTGCTGAGGTCCCTAATGGCCACTAGGATTAACTTCTTCATGGAGGGAAGACCACTCTCTCTTGGCCAGAACAGGAACTTGTACAGAGACGATTAATGCCAGAACAGAGCAAACTCCAAGAGGCTTTAGTGGCTAATTACAAAATAAAACCATGTAGCCTAAATGAGTTCATGCCATTCCAGCACTTTAATCACTCACTCCCTGCCTTATGGCAAGATCTAGTCCATTTCACTAAAAATGTTTTCTGCCATAAGATTGAACTGTTCTGAAACCAAAAATAAAAAAGCATAGAAATCTAGAAAAGGAACCTTTACTGGGCTGTACAATGGGCAGCCTCTTTTCTCCATGTGAGAGTAAAGTCTTCCCTTCTGAGAGTTGGAAAAGACATCAGAAATGATGGTCCAATCCTTCACTGTACATTTGAGAAATAGCCCGTGAGGGCGGAGAGAGGCGTAGGAGAAGAGCTGGAGCAGATCACGGCTTTTCTGCTGAACACCTCAGCCCCACACTGTTGTGTGTGCATTTTTGCACACATTACTTGGAGTTCTGTAGGTATACCGCTGGGTTCCGGTGTTTATCTGACAGATCTCAGCCACATATTTAACATATAGCTTCATGTAGCTAGGCCACTATAAAGAATCTATCAAATTCGTAATAAATCAGACAACAGGGAGATCTAATTTCAGTGACTCATCAGGTGGCTACCCTGACCAATATCTTTTTCTCTCAGATGATTGGTCACTATTTTAGAAATACAAAAGGACTAAGACAGACGTCCAAACCATAGCCATAATTAGAAATCTGGGCTGATTTCTGCCAAGAACAGTTAGACTCGAATTTCTGAAAGCAATAACTCCCACACCCTAAATCAAGAAGCACTATGTCGGGGAAATTCAAAAACGAAGCCACACGTGAGTGACAGGAGAGGGCTTCGGTGCCGAGATTTCAGTGACAATATTTCTGGTCATGACATGCAAAGAGTCACTGGAAAGATTTCTGATCCACCAGAGAAGCGCCAGCGGATGTAGGTATAACCCAGGACAGTTTCCCTGGACCACCAAAGTGCAGACACGCACACAGCAGCACATGAGCCTGAGAGCTCCGGAGATCTGTTCGCTGCTGTTGTTTTCTACATGCAAAGAAGACAGGCAGACTGTTGACGTGAGCGTACCGTGATCAACAGTGCAGAACACGAGATTATTTCCCCTCATGGTTTGCTACAAATGAACAGTGTCCTGAACAAAACTCTCCAGCTCTTCAGCACCAGGGAGGGACCTCATGCTCTCACCGACTCTGCAGCAGGAAGCCAAGGAACACTGACCAAGAAATATGAGTGAATAAATGACTTTTGAAAGTTGAGCATGAATATGGCTTAAAACATTGAAAGGATGATTTGGATGTATCCAGAAAGATTATTTGGATGAATGATATTTATTCATCTTCAAGAGTTATTTTCAGGTAGAACGATTGTATTTAACATGCACAAAATCACAGAATGCAAAAGTTTAAGACAAAGCAATAATTCACAGTGCATCAATAGTCAGCGAGGACTAGGAAGAAAATCAGAGCCCCCAGTGCTCTACTTCAGCCCTTGGGGGCTCGGCCACACTCTCGGGGGTTCCCTCGGTCCGGGAAAGACTGAGTTTGAGGGAGTCGCTCTTCTGTGACATGGGGGTGGGGGGAGAAGGGTTCCACAACTGCTGTTGGCTTTGAAATTCTGCTGCAGGAAATGACTGAAAGCCACACGATTAATCTTGGTCACAATCTATTTTTTTTCTCCTTGGAGGATATTATGTCAAACACTAAGGTTGCTTTGTTGTGTGTGTTTTAAATGTGTTCTGTCCCAGTGGTTTCATTGTGTTCTATGAGTTCGACAATAACTCAGGAACATCTGACACTAGATCTGGGGTGATTGTTGTTTAATACAGATGTTGCTGGCTTCTCAGTACGTGCAGTTCTCCGAGGGGCATGACGTCGCCCCTGAGGGGTGCAGGGCCCCGTCCTGCCCCAGTGTCTTGCTCTGCACATTTAGGGTCCCAGCAATTCCACAGATTTTTTTTTTTTCCGCATGTATGTTACATCTTTGAGAAAAAAAGTAATGACTGTCTTAGCAGAGCAGTGTGTTGGGCATGGCTTTGTAAATACACATCTAACATTACCTTTATCTGCCTTTTATTAATCATTTTATAAACAAATTCTTTTCACAGACATGGAAGTTGATGAATTCTGCACCCCCGTTGCCTGGTTAAATTGTGTTTTGCTCTGAGTAAATAGCAATTACTATCTAAGCACATCTCTACAGGATCTTGTCCCAGTGCGACAGCCCCGGCCCCACCCACTGCACTGTCTGCAGCCCCTGGGAAGGACACCAAACGCGGGTGTCCCCACAAGCCAAGTCTGACGTCTCCCCCCCCACACACCTCATTCTCTGTACGGAGCCCTTTAAAACTGGACCTTCAGAGACCAAAGCCCAGGACTACTCAAGCCCCGATCACTGAAGACGTCCTGAAGGCAGGGCACGCCCCCTCTAATCAAATCAGATGAGAACACAGGGTCACAAGTTTGTCCCTGCAAATGTCCTCGCCGACCTTCTGGCCAGGATGTCCGGGGTTCATCCCGGAAAAAAGCCTGACCCCGTGGGCACGCACTGACGCCAGGGGCTCCCTCCTGGGCACAGGACGGCGCCTCCTCCCTGCCCAGGCGCCCTCCGCGCACACACAGAAGCTTCAGCGGCTCGGTCGGTGGCCTTCGTGCGTAAGCAGTGGACACCCACCCACAGCCCAAGATGGCCCTTCCTTTGGGGAACCTTTTAACTGGCACACCCAAATGAAAATATATTCTTTTAAGATCATGATATACAGTATATTTACCATTATTATTCTCTAATTATTTTTGTTATGAAAAATTATTTTTCCATAGAACTATTTTTATATTTTCTTAATCCCTATATGTATTGCTTTAAAATTTAAAAAATAAATAGGATGCCCTTTCCCTCCAGAAGCAGCATAGCCCCTCGCTGGAGCTCACATTCTTGGAAGGCTTTGACTAGATCCAAAACCAAAATCTTACCAAAGATAACTTCCACTACTGCAAATGTGCCCACAATCTCTTGCCTGTAACCACAGAGGCAAGCCGGCAGGGGGCCCCTTAACTCAGGGCCTGCCAGTCAGGCAGACACCCCACCCAAGCCCTTTCTTCCCCAGGCCACAAAGACAGTTTTATCCAACCAGTAAGGAGAGAAAACTAACAGCAACCACTGAACTCTTTAAGAGTCCGCTTACTTGTAATGTTTAAAATTTGATTCCCAGTTCATTTACTCTCAGAGTAAAATGAAGTCCCAGTCCAAGCTATCCGAAAGCCTCCTCGTCTGAATGGAAACAGTCCCGCCAAGTGCAACACATTGAAATAATCAGTGAAGAGGAGAAACGCCCTGGTCAGAGTCCGCGTGCTGCTCCTCCCCTCATGGCCCCTGGGAGCGGGGAGGTCGAAGTGCGTGTATTCAGGGCGCACTAGTCCTCGGGCTGCGTCCTCAAGCGAGCTGGCTCGGTTGGTTAGAGCGGAAATCCAACAATCCGCAGCCCGTTCCAACAGGGCTTTGTTTCTCATTGGTGAGCGTGAATGTTTCAGCGGGGAGATGACTCCTGGCGCCTGCTTGAGCCTGGTCAGGCAGGATCAGAAAGCTGAGTACAATCTCCCTCTGACAAAATTTCCAACGTATTTTTAAAATGCTGGCATTTTAATTCTTCCAGTAAAATTTGTGCCCAGAATGTTTCAGTTATAATATGCAGATTTCAAGAGGAAAGAAATGGACAGTAGAAGTTGAAAAGAGCCTGAAAGCCTAGGACTCTGCTGCTGGGAAGGGAGAGCTCACAGGCCCCGTCCCATGAGCAACACAAGAAAGCACAATCTGTTCGCACATTTCACACTGAAGGAACTTGGGAACTAACAAGATTAGACTGCTATTTCAAGAGCATAATTCTGCATATACACCTCCTCAATATAGAATGGCTTCATTCATCAGCATCTTTTATCGTGTATGCAGAAAGCTTACTTCCTGGGAATAAATGTTGCTTCCGATAACTTTTATAGTATCTGCAACTTCACCCTTTGGTTGTAACACTAACTTCAACATCACCAAAGTACCTTTGTCGTCTTAGTAATGTGAATATTCTTGTTAAAGCAAGGTTTTCTTTTCTTCTGGAGAATGTCTGTCTGTCTGGGCTTTGGGGGGCTGGGGGGTTCTGCCTGCCTTTCCAAAATCCTTGATACTCACAATGAAGGTCAAAGAATAGGACATCCTGTGTGTTAGGAAGCCTTGTTTTTTAACTCATTTATTCCATATGCTAAAGAAATTGTACAGCTGGAAAGATTTAGGGTCAAAGACAAAGCCAAGAAGCTTGGGAAAGGTTCACTTTACTTCCAATAATGAGGACCTTGACAAGAGCAGAGAATAATTCTTCTAAATTCCTTCACGTTGGAGACAAGTCTCTGCCTTCCATTGCCAATTACAGAGCTTTGCGCCTGCTCCTCGTTTTCCCCTATTTCTGAAAAAAAAAATTTGAAGAATTTGCCAAAGATGGCTTAAAATTTATTTTTTTAATAGTTTGCTGTAATGCTCTGAAAAAGAAAGCCACAGAGAAGGTGCAAATATTTTGAAGAAAATTTAATTCCTCTCTCCCTCTCTCTCTTCTCTCTCTCCCGTTCTCTCTCTCTCTGTTTTTCTCTCTCTCCCTCTCTCTCTCTCTCTCTCTCTCTCTCCCTCACTCCCTCCCTCCCTTTTCCTGTCTTCTCAGAATTGGAGATTGATCCTCCAGGGCCTTGGCACTGAGCAATATTGCCAGCCTTTTTAAAAAATTATTCAGGCTGGACTTGAACTTGTAATCCTGCCGGGGATTTAGCCCAGTGGTGCTGCCACCTGCCTCACAAGCACAAGGTCCTGAGTTCAATCCCTGGTACAGCAAAAAAAAAAAAAAAATCCAGATGGCACGAACTTGTAATTTCCTGCCTCAGCACGTGACACATGCCTGGCAGAGAAAGTCTCTGGAATGAAAATGACAAGTGGTCCTCATGGAAAGCTATGAATTGTAATTTGTTTGAGCACTGTGACATTATTTTCTGTTAGATACAAAGTTCACTTATCATCTATGAAATGACTTATGTCATTAAAATAAAATTAATTTGAAAGGCTCACTGGGCCACCACAGAAGACTTTGATGCTTTTCTTGTAGTTCATTCACTAGCCGAGAGAAGGGAAGTGTGAATCACTGATAAAGCCAGATGCAAAACAAAACATGAGAATTGATGTCCCCAAATCAAAATATGATCTCGCAGGAAAAAATCCTCTTTCCCATCCCCTTACCTTCCATTAACTACAAAACAGACATCTGGGGGTGAGCAGTTTCTCTGGGGCTGCCCCAAAGGGCCTCATCTGTGCCAACATCCCCTGCCACCTCCCACTGCACGAGAAACGAAGTCAGAGCCCATAACCTCCATCTCCGCGGCACTCTCCACAAATCACCCTTCGAGGCCCTGAGCCTTTTCTTCCTCTGTTCTTCTGTTGTGAGATTTGAATTGAGCTACAGCAAAACATTATCACCCTAGAGGTTACGTGGGAAACCAGAGAAAAATTCCATTCTCCTTGAACAGTCCAGCTTACCCCCCACCCCAAGAAGCACTTAGAAATGATAAGCAGAAAGCAGCAGCCTTCCTTTCCCTTTTATTCCCATTGGCTGGTGCCACCCACATCCGGGTCAACTGTCATCCACCCAGAGCTATGCTAAGCCAATTACTGGGCTACTTTAGTTAACACATACTCTTCATCCACATTCACACGCTAGATCCAGCCCGCTCTGAAAAGCCTC
Organism: Petromus typicus; assembly: GCA_004026965.1. Lineage (NCBI taxonomy): Eukaryota > Metazoa > Chordata > Mammalia > Rodentia > Petromuridae > Petromus > Petromus typicus. Next base: position 10,097 of record PVIR01013078.1, on the reverse strand, counting down.
ACCTACGAGTGCCTAAGGCTTTGGGGAGACATCTAGATATAAGCCATAACAGTATTTCTATCTTTATTTCCAAATACAGTGCCTTGCCCAAAATTAGAGCTAATACGCGCTTGAGAGATGGAAGGGAAGTCGCAGAAGGGAAGTCGCTGAGGAGATACTTGGTTGCCAGTGGAGCCCCGCTGCGTGTCGGAGCTCCTGTCTGCCTCTCGTCTGACGGCTGTGTAACTGGACTCTGCTGTCACAGAACCTGACCACCTGTGCCCACGCCAGGAAGCCCCCTTCCATGGGAGTACCCCAGGCTACAAGGGACAACCACTAGGGAACCTGTCTACAACACAGGTGACCCCATAAATGTGTCCCTTTCTGCTTCTATGAAGGGAGTGTCTTCCAAACCTTCCCCGTGAGGGCTGAGCGTGGCAGGATGAGTTCTTGAGCCCCATGCAGTAGCAGCTCGTGCGGCCCAGCACTTGGCAGGACAGCCCAGGCGCCCTCTCGTCATTAACACAAGCCGCCCACCAGCACACGGACCAGATCTTGGTGTCCTTCTCTGACAGCGCCGCCGTGTGGACAAGTTCTTCTCCTATATCCTCTGCTCTGCTCCCCTCCTAGTCTGACACTCCCAAGATGCATTGCTCCTGGTTGGCTTCTTTAGGTCCTAGAGCTCCTTAGGAGAAAGTCTTTCCCCAGCAGATGACCTTGAGTTTGGCTCTGCTTGTCGATCTGGAACCTAAGGGCTTGTGGCAGTCAGTACCTGAGAAGACTAAACAGCCTCCAAGGGTGGGAGCCCCACAAAACCGCCAGGCCAGGGCAGTCTGCGCTTCTGCTACAGCAGAGAGGAACAGGAAGCCCTGTACATCGAGTCTCCTTGTTAAACTTTCCGTCCCCGTGTCCTCTTCCTTCTCTATTACAGGTTAAGGTAGGAAAGTTAAAGGCAGGAGATTAAAGTTAAACGTTGGAAATCTTTCAAAGCGCTGCTCTTGGCCTTTTTACATTTTATGTTTGATTGTTTGGGGTTTTTTGGGGGGTAGCAGGGATCAAACTTGGGCCCTTGTGCTAAAAGGAACGGTGCAGAACCATTTGAGCTAAATCCTCAACCCTACCTTTTTTATAATTGAACTGCTTTCCCAACGAAACATTAGGCCTGATTTTCAGCACTCTCTGCCTTCAAGATGCATGGGCGGGGGAGAGGGGGGTTGCGGGGTGGGGGGGGATCCTTCAAATGCAGGTTTCGTGCCATCACCTGAGGGGTCTGATTGCTCTTGACCGGCCAAGCCAACAAACCTCATCTTTCCCGCGGCCCTCGGGCTCCGGAGCGAGCGTTGCAGGTTAGGAAGCGCAGGCCGCTGCTGTGCGTCCCCCCGCGCATCCGGAAAGTCCGGCCGCAGCAGCAGCAGCATCGCACTGACTGCGCCTCCTGAGTGAGCGGCGCTGGTTCTGCCCACGGGCCCCTCTTGTCCCCTCTCCACGCTTCTGTCTGCTGACCCGGAGCCAACATTCACTAACAGGATCAGTGGGCCTCGCTGTGGCGCCCGCCCATCAGATGGAGCAGAAGGGGGGGGTGTCTGATCTCCCACGGCCCTGCTGTGTCCCTCACCCTTTCCTGGTGGCCGCAGCAGGGCAATCTCCACGCTCTCTCCTTCCATCCGTCTTCTGATCCTGCAGCTTCGGGCCACGTCTGGCTTCCAAACCGGGAGCAGCTCCCTCTCCTGTTCGTTACCTTAACTCTGCTCACCGGTCCACTGTCGTTTCATTACACTCTCCTCACGGGCTTCCTGACTGGGCCAGCTGTTCTCAAACTCTGGCCAGCCCTTCCTGTCTCACAAACTCCGGGGCAGGGTTCCCAGGGAAGCCCAGAGCGCCAGGGTGGCATCGCGTCCCCTGGTCTCCCACTGTCTCGCAGACACTCAGCCCCTTTCGAGCCCCAGCGACTCCCTCCCAGCCAGCAGATCTGCCTAGAGCGGGGCGGGCTGTCCCGGTGCGCTCTGCCCGACGGGGAGCTGACTCCGTGTCAGTGTCAACACCGCTGCACCGTGTTTCAGGGAAGGTGACACGCGGCGGAAGTGCAGTTCACACAGCCTCTGGGGCCCTGCTGTGGCCCTTACCAAACAGGTTCTCCCCTCCCAAACCAACCAAATAACCTTATAGTACATCTTTAATGTTCCTCCTAGTGTTACACCAAATGTATTAAACACTGAAGAGATTCCAGAAAATTTGCATGAGTTCAAAAGACAGAACATGTTTATTGGCAGTAATATAGATTCCCCTGGCATTTCGGGGAAAATGAACAAGGTTACATGCAATCCCAACATGCCAAAATTAAAGACATTTGTAGAAAACTAGAGCTATTTGAAGTCACCAAAGCAGCTGCCCGGGAGATGTAGGGGAGGCGGAGCAAGAGCGAGGTGGCACAGACTTTCCCTTGAGGCGGCTGCAGTTTTACCTCCACGGGTGTGTTAGATTTCAGAGATTACAATTTAAATTTAAAATATGCTAAATAGAGGAGAGTATTCGAAACTGACCATTTTCCAATGTCTTTGGGAAAATGTCACCCTACAAACATGATTTTTTGTCCAAGAAGTTTTTAAACCAAAATGATAGCTTCTGGTTTCCGATTTTTCTGAGTTTATTCCTTTGTTTTATCACACAGTAGCCTCTGTATTAAGGGAACTTAAGAAATTTTTCTTGGCAAACAAGTTAGCCAAATCCAAAACCTTTACTCTGAGAGTCTCTATCATTCCCCTCTCCTCATCAGCCTGAGCAGCTCTGTCTCTTGTGAGGATAACTGCTCAGTTAAAAGGGAAATGGAGAATTTTCCCGAAGGGAACCTGCAGTTGGATTTCCTCTCAGGGAAGGAACTCTCTGGTGGGTTGGTTTTGATCATTTCTGGCCCTTTAATCATAAATCTAGTTGGAAATCAATGGTAAATGTGAAATTTTTAAGACTTCCCATTTCTTACACAGACCCAAAGCATTTGAAATCATGGTATTTATCAGTCCACGCTGAGGATAGGACAGGCTACAATACACAAAATATATCCCAAGGCTCGTAACATGCAAATATATGAACAAGAGAAATCACTGTGGTGAAAGAGACAGCAGACTCCTCCGCTCCAGGGCAGAACGCAGCGTCCCTCTGCCAGGCCTGGGGCACCCAGAGCCGCCAGCTGCACAGGCAGCCACACTGCGTCACAGGGTCTCGCACTCGGTGGTGGCGGTGGAGCAGGCCCCGCAGTCACAGCGGACAGCTACGGGGAAGGAGTAGAAGGGGTCGACTCCGGGGGCACAGTGAGGCAGCTTGACCGTCACCTGTCTGGTCTCCTTGTAAGTGCAGACTCGATGGTGCACTTCAATGTAGGGGGGCTCCAGGATGGGTTTCTGTCCCCCGGGGAGAAAGCAGAGAGCTGTTAGTTAGAACGCATCCCCGTGCCTTTCCTCGGTACCACTCACCCTTCGGCAGATTAAGTTGGTCATTCTGTGTGACTGCGCTCACTGTCTCCTCCCGCTGGAAGCAAACTCCCGAAGGCAGGAAGCCGATGTGGGTCATCACTAGCCCCCTCCCTGCACAAGTCCCAGGAAGCACTCAGTAGGCAGGGAGCAAACGGCGAATCTGAGCACTGATCTTCCTCCTCCATGGCCTCCCGCTCCCGTCATCCGCCGCGGGTCTGTTCGCCACACAGCAGCCCTAGGCGACACTCTGTACGCAAGTCACTTCGCTCCTCCCTCTACCCAGACTCGGTCTCCCGAGGCCCTGCAGCAGTCTCCCAGCACCCTACACGTCGTGTCTGGTCTTTTTCTGTCCACTGGGAACTTCTGTCGTTCCTCATCCTGCCCTGCCCCCAGGCCCCCTGCCTGGAGCACTCCTGTCCCCTGTCACTCACCGCTCCACCCAAACTTAGGTTTTGTTCAAAGGTCACCCTCTCAGGGGAAGCGTTTCTTGACATCTTATTTAAAATCGCAACATTCCAGCTCCTCGCCCTAAAGCTTCCTTTCCAGTCTCCTGCTTCCTTTTTGTCCACACCACATGATGTCTTGTTTCTTTTATCTTTTTCAGTGCCAGTTCCCTAGCGCTAGAGAGTAAACCCTTTCTGACAAGGTTCTTGCCCACTCAGTCCCCGTGGGGCTCGGAGAGGCCTTGGAGTCCTCTACACGCATCTGACTGACTGACAGAAGAAAAACCTGCTAGGCGCCTCCTGAGTACTCTGTGGGCTGTTCCGATGAGTGAAAGATTCATTTCCATCCTTCCTCTTAGAAACCTTCAATGCCAAGACCATTTGATAAACTGAGCAGGTGAGGGGAGACCAGCACAAGGGAGAGTTAAACATCTGGAGCCTGAAGAGTTGGACTGGCTCAGCCCGCACACCTGTCAGAGACCAGGAGACCTTAACTCGCAGGTGCCCACACTGACCTGTAAAACCAAACGCGGGCCCCACAGCACCGCTGTGGACGTAAGAGAAGCCCTCACACGGGGTACGTGCGTGGCGGGGGTGACGTTCTGTCTTCCTCGATCAAATATCGGGAAGTCACTGAAGACTAAGGTTTCAAAAGACAGCGCCTTCACTTCCTCTGGGCAGATGGATAAATAGATGACAGACAGATAGAGACAGACAGACAGATAGATGAATGAGCCTCAGCCCTCAGAAAAACTGTAAGACGTGTGCTGTTAAAACAAAAGGCAGGATGCAGTCAAGGAAGTACCGGGGAGCCCACCTAGGCTTAGGGAAGGCGTTGGCCCTGGGGACGTGTGTGGAGGAGCAGCTACCATGATAGCAGCTGGAAATGAGACGGGAACCAAGAGAGACTTCCTGGGACCACGTTACAAAGCCGGCCCAGGCCAAGCTTCCCAAGAGGGCGGTAAGGTGGCACTGAGTCTGCCCAGAGAGTGATCCTGAAAGGTAGTAGGCTGGGACGTGACAAGATCAGCACCGGCACTTCACCAGCATCCATGGCTCACGGGCACTGGGCATCTGCTGGTCTGTGTGGAATGACGTGACTGACGCACTGGCCTTCTCCTCTGCGTCTCCAGCAGCTCACAGCGGCCCTGCAGACTCCTACCCTATTGAAGTTTTCAGACCATTTTAAACAAAAGACCAGAGGGACTGAAACAAAGGGACAGGGGAGGTCGGTGGCTCTCTGAGGCCTCCAGGGTTCAGAGGGTGGGGCTGTGGGTGTGGCACCAAGAAGAGGCCTTGTCCACCCTCACTGTCCACAGCACCCGGGGCTCCATCGAAGGGACAGGCTGACTGTATCACAGGTGAAGGAGAACGGTAGGGCACAGGCTAGACCCAAGAATTTGTTCCCAACTTTGTACGACTCCATGGCTTTATAGTCACCCCCCTGGCATCCTCCTGGTGATCTGTGGAGTGGGTAGAAAAGCACCCCATTCTGACCCCAGAGACAGCATGAAACACCCAGTGCCTTATCCGCCGAATCAGTGACCGGATTGGTGTGCTCTTAAAGGGGCAACATGATTTTTCGACATTATTTTTGCAATCTGTGCTATTGCTTTTTTAATCCATAGGAAGGAGCAGATGCCCTGGTTTGATTTCGCATTACTGAAACAGTGAACACAAGAATCAGGCCCCAGTAACTGGTCCCAGAGCACTGCCATCGGAACCATTGTCCTAGCAACTCACCTCCCAGGTCTCACAGCGACCCCAGCAGGCTTCCGTAGTGATCCGAAGGCCCCTGCAGCCCGGCTTCCTGGCCACGAAGGTGAACTCCCTCACCGCACAGCCCACAAAGGTACGCAGGTCACCACTGGAGGTGCGATGGACGGCGCCACAGCCACACAGGAAGAGCAGGGCCGTGGCCCCCAGGAGAAGGAATGCCGGCTTCATGACGCTCCTCCGGAGAGGGAAAGGAGACAGAGTTGAAAAGCCCCGTGGAGGGAAGGTGTGTCTGTTGCTAACAAAGCTCTTTGCATTTTGGGAAAAGCAAACCAGGAAGTGGAAATGTCCAATTCCAACAAGCTGCCCCGAGTCTTCCAGAACTGGCTTGAGTATGGACGGACCCTCTAGATCCCCAACCCTTGACGTGCATCCTTGGGACTTTCCTTACTGCAGTTCCACTGCCGGAGTTAACATGTGTGTTAAAGAAATTCAAGGGGCAGGGGGCAGAGAGTTAGCTCAGTGGTTCCGGCGCCTGTCTTGCAAGCACAAGGACCTGGGTTCAATTCCCCGGTAACCACATACAATACTGGGTGTGGAGACTCACACCAGCAGCAACCAGTACTACATATCACAGTGCCAGGCATGGTGGCTCACGCCTGTAATCCCAGCACTCGGGAGGCAGAGGCAGGAGGACTGCTGTGATGTGAGTTGGAGGCTGAGCTCAGGGCCAGCCTGAACCACAAAGTGAGACGCTGTCTCAAAAAAAAAAAAAAAGAAATTCAAGGGGGGATAGATATGATCAAATAGGTGCACATGTGAAAATATCATATTGAAACCCAATACTTTGTAAAACTAATAGGCACAAATAAAATATATTTAGAAAGAATTCGAAAAACTGAAAAGTTGAGCCCTTCTATGGCCCCCCAAAAAATGTATTCCAGTGATCTCATCAAAATTAACATAAAATATGAATATCACCAGAAACATGCACATCCTAAGAAAATTCATGAATGCATAAAAATTATTTTTATATTCCACTTCAGGGTATTTGGATGTTAGATTTCATGCTTTGCTCAAAAGCATAGTTTCTGTGTCCTGGCTCAGAAATGAATGGGGAAAGTAGATAAATATTAGTAATGGCATGGTCTGCATATGTTGTTTCTAACCCAGCACACTAGAAGATACATGGATGTGTACGTGGGGCCATTCATAAAAGATGTGTCTCATACTTTACCTGGCAGGGGAGAGACCATGATCACGTAAAGATGTGTCTTGTTTATGACAAATCGACTCTGCCATGTGCTTCCCCCGTGTTAAGCATTCAGTTTGACTCGATTTAAATTCATAATAGCAGGAAGCCTTGAAAGCATTGAAGATAAAATTCCCAGCTCTTGTCACCAGGCCCTGGTCACTTCCCGCACACGCTTGGTCATCTAAGTAGGGTGGACCCTGCCCTGCTGCACGTCCTCAAGTCACTGCACTCAGGCAGGCCCGTTCTGGTCCGCTTTCGTAGTTTCTGCCTCTGCCCTGTCGTCCCAGAGGTTCTCAGACTTCCCCACAGGAAGAGTGAAGCTGCAGAGCAGGGGACACTTACCTGACCACGGTGGGGCCGACTCTTCCTTCAGAGGTGACACCCACACCCCGTGTCTCACTGTGTGGGAGAAGTCTGTGCTGGGTACACGTTCCCACCTTCTGTGACTGGGCTGCTGGTCGCCCAACTATATAGGAAAGGTCTTGTCAATCAAAGCCAAAGAGAGGCGGGGCCTTAGAGGAACAACTCAGCACATCAAAGCTGTGGGATATAAAGCCAGTCTCTATTTTCCAAAACCGATTAACTTAAAGGGTGTTGTTTTGTTTCTTAGCATCACCTACTGAAACAGAAAGTTGGCTTGGTGGGTGACATAATCCCGGTGACATCGGCAGGGGAGGTTCACCTGGATTAGAGAAAATAAAAGCACTGGGGCAAGATGGTTTGTTTTCCTTCGTGGTAACCAGTGTTTCCTGTGAAATCAGAGCAAGTCACTCGGCGCTCATGGCAAACTCTGTGAACTCAGAACGTGTTTCATTACCTCATTCATTACCTTCATTACCTAACAAAACAATAACTCTTACTGGAAAGAGCATGGGGTCACTAGTGAAAGATGACGATCTTACTGACAGCCTTATAGTTATGAAAGTAGCAGATGATATTAAGAACATCTTAAAATGAATCATAGGAACCAAATGTGACTTTTCATTTCTTCTATATAGTTTTCAGCATTTTCCACACTTTCTGCATTATCCAGAATTTTGCTATAGAAAATCCATTGATATTAATATTTTTAAATTAAAATAAACCAATATTTGTGCACTTGTCTTACACAAGAGGACATTCAGTGCTGTTTGGATGGAGATGTTGTTTGGTTGTTTTGTCCTAAAAGGTTAAAATAAGAACAGAGCAGTCATCTTGTGTGAGCCTATGATTAGTTTATACTCCGGTCTGCAGTAATCCCTGAAAATGGGTTAAAGACCTGCTTGGTGCAGGCCTTCTCTGGCTGCCCTAAAAAGTAAATGAAGCACACACCACCGACGGCCTCAGGAGTTCAGAAATCACAGTAAATCACGACGTAGCCAGAGACAGTTGAGATGCATGTTCAATAACTAACACAGCTACATAAAAAAGTATACACGTTTTCATTTTCCACACAGAAAGCAAATACACTAGTCATTAAAGGTTTGCGTTTTCAAAGCCAGTAACAAGGCTCATCAGTGCTCAGATTACTACACGTGCTTTTGGACAGTGAACCAGGCCTGGAACGAAGGACTTGCTTTAGGCCATCAGTGAGTCACTTCATCGAAGCTGGGGCCCCCTGGGGCGTCTGGCACCTGCCACGGTCCTCTGCACTCGCTGGCCTCCGGGAGCTGTTCCTGAAGAGGCCGCTCGAGCCTTTGGCCCTGGAGCACAGATCCCGTGTCTGCAGAGCCACCAAACAGTGGCACCCGACAGAGAGAGGCCTGTGCCCACCTTACCAGACGCTGTTTCCAGTGATTAGGCATGTCCTCTGGCCTGGGCACCAGGAACCTTCTTTGCTTGGCATGTACCATCTCTAAACTCCCGATAATTCTGTAAGCCAATTAGTGTTTATCCTTTTTACTTCGGGAGAAATGGGGGCCCTGTCACTTTGTAACTGACCTATTTCCATAGGTCAGCCACAGGACATGGCAGGCAGGTGGGGTTCACCACGTAACAACCCCGAGGGAGGCCTGAGTGTGCGCTGCACCTGGAAATGCTCACCTCAGATCAGCCCTGCTGGCTCTCAGTGGCGCAATGTCCTCTCCTTGGGCGTGTAGTTTCTCCCTGCCTCAGTTTCCTCATCTGTGACATGGGAGGGTTAGATTCCAGGACTCATTTGATCCTTCCCCAGCTCCAAAATCCAAGGATTGGCAAACTCTATTATAAAGAGAACAGCAGAGGGCAAGTTGGAGACTCCAAGAGGGTCATTTCATCACCATAAAGTTCTGTAAGAATTCTGTCCAAACCACAATGCAGACAGTTGCTAACCTGTGACCTAGGACACATCTTGTAAATGCTTGGCCTCATCTGCCCACACTGAAAACGCTCCTTCCCAGCGGCCATGTGAATGTCACAGCCAAAGTCCACACACAGGTCAGCACCGAGCTGGATCCACAGTGATAGGACTCTCCAAGCTGCCCTCTCCTTCCCAGGAGACCTGTTGGTATGGGCACCGCTAGGAGGTAAGAAGCTGACAGTCAAGATGTCACAGCAGCAGTTATCAGACAAATGCAGCGTCAAAGGGAAGGAAAATGTGAGTCTGAAAGACAGGAAACCAGGCCTTTGCGGGTGCGGGACCTTCGCAGCCCTCTGAGAGAATCCGACTTAGTTCCCTGGCAGCCTACGGGACTGCAGTCTGACACCGAGAGGAACGTGCATTCTGGAGGGAGCAAAGGGAAGCTGACGTGATTTTTAAGATCAAACGCTCACACTTTGGGCAATACAAATGACCATGCTTGCAAAATTCCATTAGTAAATCTTCGTGAATAGTCCCATTTTCAGTTCTGACCCAACGTGGAGTCAAACAGACTCAGCCTGCAGGGCCGACAGCACACACTGGCCGGAGCAGCAGAGTGCAGGGCTTTGGAGTAGAGAAAACTGGAGTGTGGCATGCACAACGCCCTGAGGGCCTGCCCCAGGGCCCTCAGAATGCAAAGGTCAAGTGAATTATCATGACACCTGCTGGGCTGAATTGAAAAGTCACAAATAAAACTACGTGTCTCACAGAACTAATAGAATTAACAATTTTCTGCAAAGAGGTACAAAAAAGGTCAGCTTTGGAGCTTGCAAAGGTGTTTCCTACTTTTAATATCTCTGAGAAGAACTCTGAGCTTAGAAATGAAGAAGAGGGCCGGGGAGTTAGCTCAGTGGTTCCAGAGCCTGTCTTGCAAGCACAAGGGCCTGGGTTTGATCCCTGTTAACCACATACCATACTGG